>BJCM01062020.1:0-22145 GCA_018326385.1 Flaveria bidentis | reverse complement strand
TATATATATATTAATTTGGATATGATCTAGATAATTTATATATTTAACTTTGTTTGCATAAAGTTGTATTATAGAAAATGGCTCACAATAGAAGAATTACTTTCTTTCCAATATAAAAAATATGGGAATATTTGTTATAGATAATTTGTTTTCTAAATTATAAATATTAAACTACTTAAATATATATTTTAATAATACCACTTATAGTGATCTTTAAAAGTGTCATTAATAAAGAACAGAAGATTCATGTCAATCCATAACAAAGGGTCACAAATTGTTTCTTTAAGTGAAAACTGATCGAACTCCAAAAAGTGTTATCATGACTAGTCAACTTCTTTTAGAATCATAATAATTATCCAAAGTATTTAATCGCTCAAAATAAGACCCATCTCTATTTTCTTTTAGTTTCTACAATTCATAGATCATAGTTATAATGAGTACAAAAGTTCACTACATCGGCAAGTATTAATATTTTAGTTTATTATGCACGTATTCTATTAACAACTTCGATAAACATATCAAGCATATTACTAAAAGGATCAACTACAAAGGAAAAACAATATAGGATATACCCATAAAAAGTTTATAATTAATTACACAGTAGGTATAATCTTCAAATACCTATTTTATATATGATCTTGATGTTTTAATATAGTTTGTTTTCCTATCGAGTTTGGTTTTTTTAACCCTTCCATCCACCCTCCCCACTCCTACCAGGCAATGTGATAGTCCATTCGTATAATTTGCTATACGTACCTAGTTGAATTGAGTCGCCAAAGTGTTAGACAAAGGTCAAAGTAGAGAACATCAACCACACAATGGAAGCGTGACTCTAATACAACTTATTATGATCTCTCTAGCCCAAACAAAATAAAATTCAACGTATAAGCTCACATGTGTTTCGTTCTAACACTAGTTAGTGATAAAAAAAAGTAGTTCATTAAGTGTATGAATGAATATTTTCTATTTTTTATATGGTATATAGTTTGCAACTAAGAATTTTTCCCTTCCCTTCACATCTATATATTGTCACTAACCATCTCTTATACAAGGGTTAATAACTCATTTAATATCTTAAGACATTTTAAACAAGTCATCAGAAATTTATTATGCCAATCATGTGCATCGTATCTTGGTGGGAAACTTCATACAAGCTTCATAAGCATGATTTGGTTAGATCTTAGATGTACTATTGTACTTGTACTAACCTATTTGATTCTTTATCCTAATACATAGAATTAATTAGAACCCAAATCCTTAATTGTGACATTGTTATATAGGGGGGAAGAATGTGTATAAATGCATTTTAAAAGACATAGTCCATTAAACAAAAAGGGACAGATTACCTACTTAGAAGACTATGTCTCTAATTCCAATCTTGTTTGGTTGATTGGTTTTAACATGAAATATAGAATGTCTTAAAGACATTCAAGACCTAATTGATGTTTGTCCCCACAAGGACAGAATATGTTCAAACACTTGTGTCTATATATGAATGAGGTGTACCCTTGTCTTCTTATGAATTACACTTTCAACCCTTTGAAACCAATGAATTACATCATGAGACGCACTTCACTACACGTATTCAATGGGAGGAACAGATAGATTTATGGTTGTTCTTGTACGTCTTCTTCAACGAGGCCAGGTTGTATACTAAAACATCCAACCACTTGTTGTTTTGTCGAATTTGGCTTTATGGTATGTAAAGTGTTCTGAAAGTATAATAAATGTATGATGTTGTTTCTTACTTGAAACATTAATGTGGTTTGGTACATTATATATAGACTAATTCTAAGTAAAAACCTTTCCTCAAAGTAACTACAATTCATTGGTAAGCAATTATGTCTATCCAGTGAAGGTATCATAGTGTCTAACTTACAATTGTTTTCTACATTTAAAACCTTGATAGTCATTTGCCTAACAATAATTTTGCTTTGCTTAGGGGCTGTTTGATTTGCTTCTGACCCGATAAAAATGTCCGACTCATTGACCTGGTCAAGCATTTTGGCTGGTCAGCGTGTTTGATTTTCACTCTTTCACGTCTGACCTGGTCCAACACCACTCACCCGTGCATATTTTTCTCCTTACCCGGTCAGTTTTAAAACAACCCTTTACCCGGTCATCACCTTCTGACGGAGTAAGACATTTCAAACAGCCCCTTAGTCTCTTTAGTTAGCATTACATAAGGTAGATCTTGTGAGTTTCCGATAAGATACTCTCAAGATTAAAAATAAAGATGAAGGATCTTGGTGTAAATTTGAATTGTAAAGTCCTTGGACCGCAATAATCATGATCATAATAAAATTACTATTGTTATTGTAACAATAACTTTAGAAAAAGATTGATAAAGTGATAGATGTATAAAGTATATTAAACTTTAGGGAGTGCAGTGCAATTCATATTTAATATCAGTAGTTTGCACATTCCATGGTTGTAACAAGTGAAGGTTTCCCAAACATTATTGCCCCACTAAGGGCACAAGACATTAGAAAAATATATGATTTTAAATATAAAACTGCAAATAGAAAATTCATATGGATGATTGTGTTCCTTCATGACTATTATTAATTAATCAGGTCAAGCCTCTTTCACGAAAAAGAAAGCATCTGGTGCAATTGTATAACTAAACTTTAAATTATTTGATTATATAGACACACATATACATATAAAGTTTTCTCATAATTAGATTTTAGTATGTTTTTATCAATAGTTTATAATATTTATGTAAAAAAGTGAACTACTTCATATGATCTATGAAACTATACATATCCGACTAAACATTCTATTAATAGGTGTATCATAATTATTGTTTTCTTGTAGTTTAATCTTCTGAAAACTATCATTTCTAAGTTTAATCTTCTAAACTATCATTTCTAAGTACTTGAAACATATGTAATAAATATAGTGCGATTCAAGTTGAGAATCTATATAAGCATTTGTGAATTGTTTAATTAAGTACTAATCAAATGAAAAAACTATGATTGTTTTATTGTTTTGATCATATCATTATATATAAAAAAATGTTTTGAGTGGGTGATGTTGGGACAATTGGTAATATATTTGAGGTTCCGACATCTCACATGGGCTAATACATCAGGGGTTTTTGGATCATTTGGTTTTACTATGAGCCGAAGTCAAAGATTTCATATGAATGGGTAAGATTCTTGTTCGTCATTTAGGGTTCATTTGCCATGATTTTCATAGAACCCCTTATAATTTTGACTTCATAGTACCCAAGCTTATAAGGAAAATGATAATTACCATAGTTATAAACAGTTTTTACTCAATTTTTTAAAAGTATCTTAAGGTCTAAAAACATAATTAGTCTGTTGTCATATCATATCTATAATCTATAACCTCAAATAAAACCAAATTTTTTTTGTCATTTATCATTTTTTTAATCTATATTTTTCTTATTTGTCATTTTTCTAGACATCCACACATCAATTTTCTCTTTTGTATAACAATTTAAATGCTCATACAAATTTCTCTCTTTTATTAAAAATAAATTTTATTAATTAGTATGTTTCTCTTTTTTATCTATTTTTTAAAATCAAACTATCTTTTTTTTTAAAATAGATTCTATGAAGAAAATTAAAAATAATATCTTTTAATTAAAATCTAAAAAATAAAACTATTTACATAAGAGAGTTGAAAAAATGATATAATTGTTATATTTCTTGAACTATTACCTATATATAATTTTAATTGCATTTTATATTAAAATATTATACTGTAACTATTCATGTTTATTTTACATATATATTTTACATTAAATTTAATCAATTTATTTAATGAGTGTTTAGCCTATCTATCTATCTATTAAAAAACTAGAATAAGCGTGAAATAATTGTAGATTTCATTATACTTAATTTTTTTATTTCTCTAATATTATTAATAAAATTATTGAATACTAATAATATTACTCATACCATTTTTAAATTATATATATATAATTTAATAAATTAAAAACCAATTTTTTATTAAAAACACACTTTTTAAAAACAAAAAGTTTTATAAAATACAGAATACAATGATTTTTTTTTAAAAAATCATTTTTCTTAAAACAATATATTTAAAAATCACAATTTTGTTATAAAATAAAAGTTTAAGAAAAATACATTATTATTTGTTTTAGCTATTTATACGTACTTATATTGACATTTTATCTTCAAGCATGATTTTATAATGTATAGATTTTTATTAATAATCATTTAATATTTTATTTATTCAATCCGTATATTATACGATTACTAACCTAGTTTGAAATAAACTGAACATCGCTTCACCATCTCCATTCGTAAGAGATCAAAATTGAAAAAGTGAAACACCAAACATGGTTTCACCATCTCCATTCAACCTAAGGCTTGTTCGTGAGTCAAATCGAGATGAACCGAGTACAGCTTAAACTTCGACGTCATCACTAGACACGAATGAGGGCTTCAAAACACCCAAAGGATATGGCCCTCTCCGATTGCTAAAAATATCCAAAGGACGCCCCTCTTTAATGGCTAAAAGCCCAAGGACATCACATGTGCTTTTAAAATTGTTGATGTCAAGGACTGAATTTTTAAAGTTAAACATAACGTATGGCCGAACGTATTTCATTGTGTATTGAACATACATTCTTGTAAAAGAGATATTACTTTTTGAGTAGTGGGGGGCGACCACGTATTTGAGAGGATGAAAGTAATCAATTATGTTTAGCATCACCTTTAAACAAAACCATCTTGAGGTGGATGATATTTTATTTTATTTTTGCAGATTTTGTGTATTAAGAATGTTTTGATCAAAAGCTATCAAAGTAATTAAATGATCTAATTAGTAAAATGGGATAGTGTATTCTTCGGAATATTAAACATAACAAGTATAAAATGAAAAAATATGAGTTGGGAAATTTATGAAATGAAAATGATAAAGCAATAAAGAATATGATTGTGTACGAAAAAACCCTTGATCTTGTTATATAGCCGGTGAAAAACCCTTGGGAGCAGACAACCGTTCACTGCATTATTGATTTTATTGATGATGAAAAATGAATACAATTCAAGAGCCGAATTCGATCGAATAGTAAGTGTTACAGGTGTTATTTTCGAGCGTGAGTGTCTATATCAGCTAATACCGTGAAAAAGGAGCAAGTGTTCATCCCTAATCCGATCAGATAGACCTTATTATAAAGTAAAATAAAAATAACAAGTTCTCTGATATTCCCGGCGATATCCCGGTATTCTTGGGATTCTCAGCGTACAACCTCTGTGACCGTTGTGGACTCATTCTCCCACGTGCAATGTTCATTTCTATTCGAGTTTTACGCATTGACTCGGTCATTAACACGTGTTCCGTGACAATCACATGCACAAGAAACAAAATTTAAGTGATATCTTTAATTAACAACCACCGTCGGTAAAAAAATTAAATGATTATATACGGGTTGGATATAAAAATTAAGTAATAATATCAGTTAACCTCATAATCATAAAGATGTAATTAATGGAACTTCATTCATGATTCTATTTTTAGGAAATCATAGTAATATGGTAAGAAGTTATTTCATATAACACAATGACTTTACATTAAATGATATAAAAGCTCTATATGAATGTGATTTGGAATGATAATAATAAACTTTACAAATAAACTTGATGACTAAAAAGTTATATTTTAATCTCTTGTATGATTTAGATTTGAATGCGAATGAATTGTTCAAAACGTATCTTCTATCCGTGTTATAAAAAAAAATAGTTATACAAAACATGGCAATACAAATAATCACAATATATACCAGCATATTAAACATGTAGATTAGCAATATATTAATTCATTAAAAGACCCCCATTCAACTTCGTGTATGTTTTGTTATTCGTTTCCCACTCCTCGTAATTCAATGGTACCAAATGAAGGAAACGCCAAAAAATGGCAACAATTACAAAAATATTATAATTAATTAATTGCACCATCATGGTCTAACAAAAGCCGGCCAACCAATAATCGTTAGTTGTATTTAAAATAAAAAAATGTAACATGCATCCGTTTATTGTATACATTGTTAACTAAAAATAATACATCATGTTATTGTTTATGTAATAAATACCGTAAGTATATTAATCTAAGTTCAATTCGTGAGGCATGCTTTATTATTAAATTACGAAATTAATAATTTTGATGTTTAAAAGAGTAAATCTTGACTCCGTCGACAACGCCGACCAAGTACGTCCAAAATTAGCAGAGTGCCACGTGGGATATTACCACCATCTACGCTCCTTGCCGGCAGGCGCCTCATCTTCTAAAGTTTTATGTTTATGTCTAATAAGTCTTCATGCATCATTAATAAATCAATGTATTAGATAACAAATATGATTCAATATTAAAACTAATTATAATGAGACTTTTAGTTCGATTGTCAGACCAATCACTAATTGTTGTTATTGGTTGTTGTTTCTGTGATTTGTTTGAAATTATGTATATGATACAAGCTTCTGGTTTGGTTGGCGAGACTAGGACACATCGCGTATAGTTGGTACAAAAGGCTTTTTTATGGTTTTAAGCAGGCCCTGATCAGAGCTTGGTTTTTCAAATTATCTATGGCTTTTTATGATCGTTGATTTTACTTGATGCAACTTTAATACTTTATTATTTATTATTGTCGAGATTCAGACACTTATTATGTGTTTGTCTACGTTGGTGATGTTCTTGTCAATAGAAGCTCTTCTGGCGTGTCTTTAAGATGATTCAATAGTTACATTGATCAATTTGCCTTAAGAATTTTGGGAAAGTAAAGTCATTTTTTTTGGGATAGAGGCTGACTTCTCAAATGATAGTTTACACTAGTCACAACATTGTTATTTGTTAGATCTTCTACAATCACCGGCTTAGCTTAGTGTAAAGCTACTCTAGTTTACTTAGAAGACTACTTTCTTAATACACTGTGGTTCCTGTAAATATACTTATAATATCCGTAACTTATTAGATATGTACCACTTCATTGAGATACTTTAAAATTAGTTATATTGTCGTATAAAGTATATAATATTAATACGTCTTTCTACAAAGAATGTCTTATGCTTAACTCAAGAAAATTTTAATCGTAATACTAAACATGCAAGATGATCCAAATTCATTGCCATTACTATTTATGAATATAATAAAACGCATAATTCTATTACCGTTAAAATGTTTGAAATATTAATGAATAGTTAAACATACCAATCAAACTATTTAAATTGTTAATCGAACCACAACACTAATACATCATCTTTGAATGTTTAGCTAATACTAGCTAAAAAATTTATTGCAATATATTTAAAATCATTAAACACTTCATAAGGCACATTAATTGTATAAAATAAAAATTAAAAACATAGACAAAACATTAAATGTAATCATGGTCTCATTATTATTCTAATTTTGTTTTATCACCAAAACTAGGATATGTCTTTGATAATAAACTAATCCATTAAATAATAAAAATGTCACACTCAAGTTCGTTGGAGAGAGAACGACCCTTTTTAATTTTCACCTTCCTAGTCATTTTTAGTCAAACACATAAAAGAATAATTAATTAGTTATACTTAAAAAGCTCTTTTAAACTATTTACCAAAATGCCATTATAGGTATTATATAAGTGTGAGGATATTGAACAACATGTAGAAAGAAACCATTATTTCCTTCTCATCTTCTCCAAACAACAATCCTCCAAATCTCTTTGTTGTTGAAGATCAAACAGAAGATGGGGAATTGTCAAGCGGTCGATGCAGCGGCTTTAGTGATACAACATCCGTCGGGGAAGATCGAAAGGATGTATTGGTCTGTAACCGCTAGTCAAATTATGAAGATGAACCCTGGACACTATGTTTCTCTCATTATTCCACTTCCAGGTGAAGAAGATCAAGATGATTCCGGGAGTAAAACCGTGCGGTTTACGCGAGTTAAGCTTCTTCGGCCCAGCGACACCCTTGTTCTTGGTCGGGCTTATCGTCTTGTCACATCTCATGGTCAGTTTTATTGTTTACAAATCTTGTTTCATTTTTAAAAGGTAAATGTATGGTTGTTGATTGATTTTGTTGTGCAGAAGTTATGAAGGTTCTACGAGCAAAACGACAAGCGAAAATGAAGAAGGGACAATCAGAAACAATGGAGGAAAAACATGGTGATAAAGAAACACCTTCAGAAGTAGAGAACACAAGCCAGGTGAATATCTTCATCAAATATGAAACTTTGACATAAAAAGTCAAACTTTGAAGTTTATTTGATTCTTGTGTATGTTTTGTGACGAATTATCAGGTGATGGCACATGAAAGAACAAACAAGCAAAGGTCTGGATCGTTTTCGAGGTCGAAATCATGGCGTCCGTCGTTGCAGAGTATCTCTGAGGCTGCCATTGCTAGCTGATAGGATTTTAAGAAACATGTTTGATCTAAAAGTATATGATCAACAAGATTAAAAAATATTTTTGTATAGTTAAGAACTATTGAAAAAGGAAGAGCAACAACACTAACAAATATGTATTGATTTTGAAGAAATATATATGTATTAGTGTGGAGTTGAAAGTTGCCTCCTTTTTGGTTTCTTTTAGTGACTGATATCAAGAACATGTAAACTAGAAGTATTCTTTATAAGTTTTGTTATGGTGATTTGGATTTCCAAGTATGCCAATGATAATAGAGACGATAACTTGTTCGTGAACGGTTCAACCAATAAGGTCCCTGGTCATCCATATTCGTAGTGTATAAATCTCGTTAAATAACTGGTTAATTTCAAAGAAATTAAAAACAATAAAAGAAATGTGTCTAAGAGTAGTTTGGTTTTTTTATACAAGCACGACTCACAAAGCAATTTTGAACCATATATAGGATAATATGTGGTTATCGTTACAAAGAAACTAGTTAAGATGTGTGTACACATCAATTGTATAGACAAATTAATGTGAGGGTATATTTAGAAAAATAGGACTCGACAGAATGTGAAAACAGTTATATATAAAAATTGTATTGTTCTGTAGAAGTTAAAAGCATGTTTCATTTAAAACTGACGTGACATATTCGATGAATAATTGTATCGACAATTGATTGGAAATACTATTATGAGAAGGCTAGAAAAGTCATTTAGCAAACAATCATTGATCATTGATGCATAATTAACCAGGTGAAGCCCAAATGCCAAAATCATATGCTTTTAATCAGCCAATAATACTTAGCTCAAATTGTTATTGTAAGGTATCCGAGGCTATGCTAAAACAGGATGGTCTTAGGTTCATGTCTTACATGTGATAAAAAAAAAGTTTTTATGTTGAACCTTATGTTTATCTAAATAGAAAGATCTATAAGTTTTTCTTAGAGCACATGCTAACCTACAGGCTACAACCCTAAAATTCCATGCTCGGGTAATGAAAATAATTAAATTGACAAGTGGCCCTTTAGTAACTCAAATAGTCGTTTAAAAATATGCTTTTAATTGGAACACAACATTATATATCTCCATAATTATTTGATAGAACAAAAAGGACATCTTGCCTGTGGAATGTATTTCCCAGTATTAACATCAACTAAAATAAAATAGTGTTGTTTCAGACACAGTTCATAGTTTATACAAGAATGTTTTGAATATACAATGTCATTAATAAAACCATAGGATTGTGAAACACGAATCATGATCGAAGAAAACAAAAGAAAACTACAAGCTATCAACCTCTGAAGGTATTTCTCAAAACCAAAAATCATAAAGGTCACTTTAAGGCAGAAAGATGAGTATTTGGTTCTTACATATGGAATTCTGCAAGACCTAACATCAACTTCTTTAAGTGACAAATGACTTCTTAACTTATAACTATTATTAAGATTTTATATCCAACTTTGTATAATTGTATATATGACATAAGTACAGTTTCAAGGTTAATAATTTTGAATTGCACACACAAAAGGCTTTCAAACAATCATCTTTAAACTTAAACAAAGCTTTGACCATGGACCAAAGATACAACTTCTCATACTTCAACAAAAACAACATTTAACTGTATATTTCGAGTTCATAGCTGTCTCATCAAATATTCAGAAATTCAAAAATTGTATAGGCAGAAACAAGAAAAACAAAAATGAAAACTCCCAAACTGATGGACTTCCAAAATTACAGGCTCTAAGTTCATGTATGCAACCAAATGATGGCAGCATTAATCCAGGCTTCTATCATTACCCTCCTGAAAAAATCAAATAATATGTCAAAAGAAGCAAATGTGACTAAAGGCCATGTCAGATAGTTTTTTTTCCTAAAAGCTTAAACATAACCAGCACTCACCATCGAATTGAAGTTTTAACATCATCATCATCATCAGCGCCTAGAGGTCTTCCCACTGGATCGCTTGCCAGAAAACAAATGTTTCGGTTTGAGTGTAGGAATGACTCTATCACCCTCACCCTTTCGAGCATCTTTGTTCCTTTTCTGAACAGATTTCTTACCCAACTTGAAAGCCTTAACCTTTTGGGCAGAATCTTTAAATCCCTCACCAGGAACAACCTCATTCGTTGGCGGTCTTGACCTTGACCTGGATGCTGACCTGGACAATGACCTCAACCTCATCTTCTTATTTGAGCCATCATCATCCACATTCATGTCATCACTGCCACGGTCAGTTGACCTCTCCCTCTTACGACCTCTGGACTTGCTTCTAACCCTTTCAATTGCTTTAGATGGGTCAAGTCCCAAAGATGACAACTGTCGGCCCATTCTCTCAGAAGTGAACTTCTTGTCTTTATCAAACTTTCTTGGTACAATAGGTCGGCTTTCTGCGGTGCTCTTTTTAATCCTATGTTCTCTGATGAGCATGCTTTTCTTTTTCCTGATTTCAGCTAGTTCCTTTTGCTGTTGTGGGGTCAAATCATCTACGTCCATTTCCTCCTCATCATCTTCCTGCTCCTGCAGAAGACCTTCTTCTTTCTCCAATTCCTCAAGCCTTTGTAAAATATCAGGGTCAACAAAATCATATACATTGTGTCCATCAAGAATTTCTGGCATATTATCTTCTTTCCATTCATCATTTGCTAGAAGATAATGTTTCTTTAAGCTAGCTGAATAAACACCTGCACCACCATTTTCTTCTTCAAGATCCTTTTCAAGCTTTCTCTTCTCTCTTTCTGCTTCTTTAGCTTTTGCTTCAAGAACAGCTTGTGGTATGCAAGGTGGTCTTTCTTTTTGGTCACGTGGTTTCGGAACAGCAACATGGAAACGGTTTAAACAATCGTTTATTTTTTTAGACTTCATTTTAACTTCAACCCTTTGATCTAACAACCTTTCACAAGCAGCATTTTTAACAGCAATCACACCCTCTTCGGTCAAAGTACTCATTGTTAAAAGCACTTCGACACCATCTCTAGCCTCGCCGCCTTGGCCAATTAGTGTTTTCATTGCTTCTGATTTCATTTCCTCAACCAACTTCTTGTCATCCTCAGATATCCCTTCCAGTGACTGCAAATCAGTCTTGTTGCAGACTATAATCAGAGGTTTGTTCATAAACAAAGACTTGATACTGTGAAAGAGTGCTGACTGTTGAGCAATTGTGTACCCACAAGAACCAGAGATATCAAGAAAGAAAAGAACAGCAGCTCTTAGATGTGCCAATGCTGTTATACTACACATTTCAATAATATTACGATCTTCAAACGGTCTATCCAAGATCCCCGGGGTATCAATCACTTGATACCTCAAATATTTATAATCAGTATGACCAACAAATAAAGATTTTGTGGTGAAAGCATATGGCTGCACATCAACATCTGCTCTAGTGATTTTGTTAATAAATGAACTTTTCCCTACATTTGGATACCCACATATCAATATTGTCCTAGTGTTGGGGTCAATTGAAGGCAATCTTGCCATGTGTTGTCTAATTTGCTCAAGATAGACCAAACTAGGACCAATTCTTTTTGTGACAGTACACATTCGACCAAGGGCAGCAACCTTTAAAGCTTTGCACCTATAGAGCGAGTCACCATATTTCAATAACTTCACATAATCTTTGGCTATTTTCCCAATAAGATTTCTAGCAGTATTGATTTGTCCAAGGGCAAGTTTGTAATGATCTTTATTATAAAGAACATGAAGAAGGTCACCATAGAAAGGATGGATATCATCAAGCCTAGGGAATTCTTCAATGATGGTAGAGAGCTTTTCATGAAAATTCGTTTGTGTGAATTTCACTTTTCGCATGTAAAACTGACGAATACGATTGATTGCATAGCCCTTGTGAACAACAGTAGGTGTTTGCCTCTGCGTTCGGCTGAGTACTATATCAACAAAGTCCTTCCCCGTAGGTACTTTAGTGATCTTCTTAAAATTATACTGCACCATAGCTGATAACTAATATACACCAAAATGCTGCAAAATGAAAGATAAAACATTAGAAACTTCAAAAAAAAAGATGACAACAGAATAACCAACTTGATAACATCCTGATGATAAGAAACAAAACTTCCCTTGAACTGAAACCACCCTTCGCTATAAAAGAGGAAATACATTCAGTGGTTCAGTTATCAAAATTTATAATCTCAGAAGCTAGTTCCTAATGAAGTTCACTATCTTATTAGCAAAACCCTAATACGGATCAAAAATCAAAGCCCATTCTTGGTTACAAACTTAAATATAACTGAAATAATTAATCACTCAAGTTTTCTGCTCACAAACCTACGTACATCCAACAAACACAAGTAAAAGACGAGCTGCAAACAATCAAGCAAATATTCCAACAGAAAAAAGGATATCAAAACAATTCATCCACTAGTTAATCAGATTTACCATAAGCAAGTTATATCTCAAGGAAAATTAAATATGCAAATTCATAATGAAATCAGAGGATAAAATAAAAATCAAATGGAACAACAACGAAAAAAATGTTACCAGATAGAGCTGATAGATTACAACAGAAGAGGTGAGAATGAGGTCTAAAACCCTAGAGCTGCTAGGGTTCAATGCCTCTGAGAGCTTGAAACCCTAACTATGGTTGTCAAAACTCACATGTAAGGGTTGTTTTGGACTTTAAAAAATAAAACCAACGTTGATGTTTAGATGATTTGGGCCAACTTCGATGATCCAGTTACTTAGCCCATTTACGGTATTCATATAATCATATATGGACCTTAGCCAACACCCCAGTTAACTTGAGACACTCTATTTCTTTAGCCCAATTAGCGTTATATGTGTGGGCCTCTCAAGCATATGTGCATCAGTGCATATGTACTATGCTTTTGAGTTTTGACCAATATTAAAATTTTGTTTTTATTTTAAAATAAAATTACCATGAGTTTTATTTATATTAGTTTCAAGAACTACTTACTAACTTTGAACTAAAAATATAAATTTGCCACCAAGTACCGAAGAGAAAAAATAAACGATCAGGTAAAACATGATTTTAAAATAAAATAATTAAATTCACTCCTTTATTCTGAAATATACCCCATCCATTAGTTTGAACAATTTTGGTTTTTATTAAGATTTACATGTCAATATTCATCTTGTATGTGTCTGTTTTGACCTTGTATACGTTCGTATTCAACTTATTATATGCCCATATTGAACTTGTATGCAGATGTATACAACTTCACACGTCTGTATTCAACTAGTATGATTCCATATACAACTTTGTTTATGTCTATATGATAGCAGGTACATTGAGTAAAATGATAGGTGTGAGAAGGATTTAGTTTAGCAAATCCTTTGAAAAAAACATTGTAGAGCATCAAGTTTGCCCCCAATTTACACCATAGTGATCTACCTACCATGCATATAGTTAGAATAATATTTTTTACAAGAGATTTGGAGTTCACAACATCAATATGATTTCTTTAGGTATTATGTTGCTATATGCATTTTATTTATCATGTAATGTTACATAAGGATAAGAAAATGACACGAAATAACCTTTTTTTATTAATCTTGATATTTTCAATTTGGTAGTCAACATTAGAAATATACCAGCAAAGCTCGAACAAAGGAGAGTGTGTATTTTTCCGGGAGGATACCGAGCCAAGCCAAGCGAGCAAAGACAGAGACAGAGGGAAGACCAAGGCAGGGATGGTTCGGCAGATGAACGAGTGATTAATACTGCAAGAGGTATCTCGTTCGACTTGCACTTGCATTTGAGAAGTATATCCTTAGCTTTCTCTCGTCTGAGCCAGAATCACGAATTACAGGTAGCAATCAACTTACAGAAAACTAAGAACAATGACTACGCCCCCTACGATGAAATCGATTCCTACCACTACTTTTTGAGTATCCCACTCCTCTATTGGTTGAATTCATACAATAGAGTGAAATGAAAGAAAAAAGGGAACGAGACATAACAATGATATCTTCATCTAAAAACTAAAAGAAAGGGGGATTGGAGAGGGGCTACGGATTCTAGGGGAATCCTAAGACTGCATATAAAGGACTGATTTTTCACGACCATCAGATCAGATCTGGGCTGCTTTTAGAAGCGCTCTTTTCATCCAACTAGTTTTATCGTAATAGAAGAAGAATCAGAACGCCCAAAAACTCCCGGATTGGACTAACCGGCGATTTACAAGAAGCCTTTCTTCCTTTTTTGCAAGAAGCGGAACTAGAACTACAATAAAACTTTCTTTATCTTTATGGATAACCAATTCATTTTCACAACACCATTATGTTTCACCTTTAGGTTTAGTTATGTATATAAATGTATATTTTTTCATGCCCACTTATGACAAACACTTCGTTACAACATATAGCAGCATCCTGCATTTCAAGCCTGCAGCTACAATTACTTTGTCAAACATGAGATCCAAAAGAAAGTTTGGTCATTCTAGCATTTAGACTAATAAAGAATTGCCAACATATCTTAATATCCTTATTCCATTCATACATGAAAACTTAATTGGCAAAGACCTACGAAGCACATCATATTATTATCTTTATATTATCACACAAAAGCAAGTCGTAAAAAGACACCAACAAACTGTATACCATATGTATCCAGAACTCCTATCAAGAATACAAAATAATTATGCAAGAAAAATAGAATAAAACCTTAAGTTAAATCAAACTTGCAAAGTCATCTGCTGGTATACAACTACAAATACTAGCTTATACCGAGCCACAAGTAAACACATCCATAAATTTCACAGGTTTTCCACACAAGAGCGCCCAGCTATCACATTTGAACCCCTTGCCGGGGTGACACAAGTATCCCCAAAATTCAAAAATAGTTTAATTGGGAGCTAATTTAGAAAAACAATCGCTTAAATCTTGAAATAATGATCAAGCGTAAATTTCTTGACTGTTCGTTATATGTTTGGGTTGAAGGGTAAATGTGTAGTAGAAATGTGTTCTTAGCTTGTACACTTGGAGCTGGTTTTTGTTTTTCTTTTTCCCTGTGAGTACTATGTGTCAACTTCCTGAATCTGACCAACTGCAGCAGCAAGGTATATTATCATAAGCATTATCAACATAACCAGAAGCTGGAGAGAGTAAACTGGCAATTTCAAAGTTATTGATTATTATTGTTATAAAAATGATTGTGTAATCGTAACATGCATTCAATCAAGCTGATCCGTAATAGCCTGCATTAAGTATCAGTTTCAACCTGCACCCATATTGATTTGTTACCCATCCCACCCGACTAGCCATCTTGCCAGTTGCCACCTCTACTAAAAACAAAAATGGTATATGAGAGAAAAGAAGTTGCACCTGCAAGATCTACAGCTAAGTTTGCTTGAGTGTCTGCATCAGAGTTCAAGTCCTAGGAAGGGAAAAAGGAAAACAAGATTACAAAGCTTAAGATGATAAATATTGCACAAATCACATGAGAGAATTGGAACAATTTTTCATGCTTTTGGAATGTTTTACAAAAAGAATGCTGCATTCCCAATTCTGGAATATTTGTAAGTTACAATTAGCAATTTGAAAAAATAACATATTTTGATGACTTTCTAAATATCTATATAAAGTTATGACACTTATCAAAAGGAATCTTATTTAAGAGGTTTTACATTTCAAATGAGGATATGCTTCAAATGAGGCAACCTTAGAGGAACAAATCACCATAACTAGATAAAAAACAATATAATAACCACATCAAATAAGCTCATGAAATATGTGATGTTACCCTTAAAACATGATCAATCTGGAAACAGAGGAATTTATCCTTTAGTTTCTTTGCTTCTTCATACAACTTGCTAATGTTCTGATTTTTTACCTTCCATAGGCCTTGAACCTGTACCGTAAAATATTCATATAGTAGTATCTCATCATCCAGTTTTGAAGTAAAATGCAATGCAATTAGTTGCTAGTTAGATGTATGAAAACAACAGAAAATACCTGCATGCAAACAAGTTTGGAGTCGCCCAAAACTCGTATACTTGTAAAACCTTTGCTAAGAGCATATCTTAACCCTAGAATAACAGCTCGATATTCAGCAACATTATTGGTTGCAATACCCAATCCTTCACGCAATCTACAAATCTACAAACAAGAAAGACAAAGCTATAAGCTATTATTTAGTGTCATAAGAGAAGAAAATACTTGCGTATACATGTCAAAGATCAATTATACCAAATTTCCATCATCAGTTCTTAAAACAGCTCCTGCCCCAGCTTGCCCGGGATTTCCTTTAGACGCACCATCAAACTCAAGAATACAAGTATGCTGAAAAACAATTATGCAATTTTGTCATTTACCAGTAGAAACAACACCAAAATCTGGTTGTGACTTCTATATAAATGACAATAAAAAATAGAAAGTAAGCTCAATGGAAATTCAGCACTTGAACTTAAAACTAAATTAGTTTTCATGCATTTATCAAGTATCACTATGACTACTCACGTTATTTGTTAGAGCTTTAGTTGCAAGATGTTCTAACTTAGCAAGCTTCCTTGCTGGATCACTTGAAATAGATGTCAACCCAAAGGCTTCCTGCAAATTATTTACAGAACAACATCAAAGATAAAACATAGGGACAAAAACATATACAAGGGAAGGAAGAATTCAAAAAAAAAAACGATATTCTGAAGGTGAATGCATAAATGATGTAAATTAGCAATTATAAACCACAACTGCTTTGCTTATAACATTTCCAAACTTAGCAATAAGAAACCAAAACAGTTTGCTATTTGCTGACCATCCCCAGAAATACCTTTAGTTATTATAAAAATCATCTACTAAAAGTAAACTAATTATTGTTTGTAACATAGCACTGTACTTACCCCAGTTTGGGATCCCAAAATGTCCTGGAATTTTCTTTTGGACAAATGATCACTCGAAGGTTCACCTAAGGCAAAATGAGGTTGCTGCAGAGGAAAGATGATTTCTTTAGGTGCCACTGATCAGCAGGAAGTAAACTTACAACTTTATATATGAGAATCTGATATAAGCTGTTTCAAATCCAACTGCTAGAGAATGTTGCATCTTTTGTATGTGATATTTATTCCACAAGATTACAATAATCATTTATTTGAGGCATTTACTATCTTAACTATAACAGTGTCACGTGAAGATTATACAAAAATTTCCACATCTGGTTTTCCACAAAATAATAAATGTCAAAGTTCCTTTTATTTGTACCTGAAAAGGGCACGCCACGAGATTTCCAAATAGCTCTTCTGTTAGATCTGTAGCCTTGATTGAATAAAGTGCATTCTTAAGGCCACAAGACATCATATATTCTTCGGCTTCCTTGGGCATGGTGTAGCCTTTATACACACTAACAGGTGGATCACATACCTATAAGAACCCCAAGACGCATATGATCTGTTAAGCTTTTTGAAGTTTCTACATTTATCTCTTATAAACATTGACTGATAGCTATTTAAACTGTTCTAGCATACATATGATATAGGCTCCTACAATGGAGGTAATAATTAAAGATATATGTTATAATGTTACACACAAAAACAAAGACATAAATTAACAACCCACGGATATGATGTGTTAAAAAGGATTGTACCGAGGATCCAACTTGAGCCTGACAATCATTTAAGTTCTTGTACACACCAACAAGATCCCCTTTACGAACAACAAAGAACGCGTTCTTCTCTTCTCCCACCATTTCCTCCACTTTAGAATCCGACTTCTTTGTCTTGGACTTACCAACACGGGTGGCTTTACGAGTAGAGTAACAACAAGCCCGAAACCTTGTCAAAAGAAGTCCATTATCTGCAGTACGGATTGCAGCATGATGATCAATTCTCCTTCTAAAAGATAAACCAATGCCTCCACTAGACAAACATCTTGCAACAAGATTGCCAGTTGTCCTTGCAAATAAAGCCGAGGAACACGCGTTAAATAGCGAGTTCATTACGAAGTAGTTTCTCCCAAAGTCGTCTCCATACTTTCTGTAACAACAAATTCTTCTTATCAACAGCTAACAATTTTCTCACAAATACCTAAACTAATCACAATCAAGTTGATATTTTTCCTTATTCTTCTTCCACCAACTACATTTCTCAAGTGTTTCAGCAAGTAATTAGGTTTGGTTCGAAAGCAAAATAATGAAATTGAAATGGTTGCGTGCAAGAAAATGATAAATTAACAGGTGGAGCAAAAAACTAAACATTTGAAGCATAACGAAATAGAAGAAATTTAGCGCATAACTAACCTCGAATTAGCAGAAATTGTTGAGGGAAATCATATACGAACTTTTATTCTTCAGTTCGTCAATCTCCGGCGACGATCGGAGATGAAAGATATCGCTAGGGCGGGGGTTGGTTTTGTGCCCAATTGGAGCCTATTTTATGCGTAAAGTGAATTTCAGGTTTTTTTTTTTTAATTTGTGCGTATAAAACTATAGTTTTGGTAATGGGATCCGTTGATTCAATTTAAAACGGTTTAAATAAGGTAACTAGATTAGTTACGTTTTTGGCGTATGATCCTATCAATTGATCTAGTTATGAAAACATTGATCCAGTCAAGAAAACATTGGTTAGAAGAACTATTTTTATTTCAGTTTTTTATAACAAATTGATATTATTTCAATAGAGGATGGATCTTTAAAAAAAACCACAATGTTTTTACGAAAATTAAAAAAAAATCCAATGAAAACGGTCATATAACTTATAATTTTTTTGTCACTACCATTTATATTTTTGTGTGTGTACATATAAATAAGGGTATGAATTAAATAAAAAACCGTAGCATGGTTTTACATAAACGTCACATCTAGGTTACGTATGTTACGTATATGTAAGACTCTTTTATTATCGTATTTATGTAACAAAAAACTTAAATAACCTTTTAACAGTTAAAATAACAAAAAAAGTTTAGATATAAATAAACATATAAAAACTTGTTTAAGTGTTTTTTTAGTTAGAGGTTTGTAGTTTATGTATGAAACCAAAGCATGGTTTTACATATCAGTTTGTTATAACAAACCAATATCACCTAAGAATAAACCATAAGTATGTACGATTTCACTTGTAGTTTATGTATGAATCATTGGGAAATATTTTTAGATGTAAATAAACATATAAAAACTTAAAGAAGTGTTTTTTTAGTTAGAGGTTGTTTTGTAGACTTTAAATAATTTTATTAATAGTCAACTTTGAATAAGTTATAGATGCAATGTGTTTAGTTAGATTTTTTAATTGCTAAGTACTCAATATATGTAGTAAGTGATAATTGCTCGGTACTTGGTATATGTATAGCAAGTGATAATTGCTCGGTACTTGGTATATGTAGTAGTAAGTGATCATATTATACTTCAAGTATTTGTCTTACGAATAGGAAATCCTTTTGTTATACTTGATCTAACACCGGTAGCTTTCCTTTCCAACTCCCCAACCCCACCACCACCCAACAACCACCTCTTACCATCAACCTAACATCCTACCCACCCCATCACACTTACAAGGACATAATAGTTTATTTTTTATTTTCAAACAATTATCATGACCATTGGTGGTGGCGGTCACGATGACAATGGAAGCAGTGGTCGAGGCAGCAACCGTGGTGGTAATGGTCAATCCAATAGACATCTTGATCAACAAAACAGAATCACTGAGCTACACAACTTGTTCTATTACACACAACACTTGTTCCATAACATACAGACAGAAAAATGAACTATGTTCTAGTCCTACAATGACAACAATACACTAGCCCACTAAACGCACACCATTTATGCGCTTTCTGATTGTCACTCGTCGGCTCTTTAAGATCAATCTTTCTCAGTTGTATGACAGATGATGCAGATGACATGATCAGCAAATCAAGTGCCTTTTATAGATGGTTTGTGACTATAGTTCTTGCTATTTTCCATTCCATTCTTTCCAGTCATTATCAACGTGATCTTGAGCCCATTTAACCGCAGCACGAGCCGCTTGTGGCCCTCCAGGCAATTCGCTCTCGTTTATCGTATCAGCCATCTCCCAAAAAGGATCAACCAACAGAGTCCCCGGGCCACCGTATTCCTCATTCATGAACTTTGCAAATATCTATTCACAAACCCAACTCAAACATAAGCTTTCAAAATTCAAAAACACATCAAAGAAAACAATTTACATACATAAACCTCAAATAAAAAAAACTTAAAAATCATAACTTTCGTCTTAATACACCATACCCCGGTACAGATTTCGACCACTTCATCAACAGAGTCTTCAAACACGTCTTTCTTCGACAGTTTCTCGATCAGATGATCCCTGAACTTCTCGGTTTCCTTAACCATCAAACACACACACACACACACACACACACAGACATTTTAACAAACAATTGGAGTGCATTCATCAAAACTTCTAAAAACAATCAATGAAAGCGTAAAAGGAAAAGTGGGTGTGCTTACTGCTTCAGCGAATTCAGGAATTGGGTCTGGGAATTTGTATTCAGCAGCTTTTACAATTAGGGTTTTAGGGTTTCTTGTAGCTGTGTGTGAAGGGTTTAGGGAATATGTATAGGAGCTTTTGTGGAGGTTGAATCGTTTAGTGTAAGTGTTGTTTTGGTTAAAGGGGATGGGAATTGAAACAAGTTTTAAGGAAGAAGAAAGTGAGATAGTTGTGGAGATTAATAGAGAAGACGAAGACGCCATTTGTGTACCTGTGTGTATATTATCCACACCCTTCTTTTCTTTTGATTTTTATACCCAAAATGTATTCAAAGGTTGAATGGAGGGAGAGGGATAGCTGGGGTTTAGGGTTTCTTTTTAATTAAAGGTTTAGAGTTTAAAAAAATTTAAATCATGCGGCCTTTTAAGAAGAATGTATGTTTGTGGTGTATATTTGTTTGTCGATTAATATAGTATACTAACACAAGTTCTCGAATAAAATTGAATTTAATATGAAATGTAGATCAATGTAAGTATGTTACATCGATGTATTCGAAGTAGTTTTGAAGAGAGGCTTTTGCCGAATTGTTTTGCATTCTTCACTTGACAATTGACATTATTATTTAACCAACGGTTGATTTCCCTAGGTGACAATACTTTTAACTTTTTGTACTTATATTCATGCTATTGGATTTAATTAGATTATCACTAACGTATTATGAAAAATTCAAGTATTGTTTAAGAAAACAATCCACTACATGCAACCTCTCACCAGCATTATCACCACTGAGTCATTTACAACAATGACCCCTCGGCCAACAATAACCTCCCTCACCACCTTTTACTTAGCCAACCCCTCTCCTAATCTTCATCTTTCATCATCTCTTAGGTGTTTGTTTTTTCTGCAGAAAAATGTTTGCAGTCTGCGAACCACATCTACAGACATCTGCAGCAGAAGAGGTGGACCAAATGTCTGCAGTCTGCAAAAAAAAAACTGTTTATTTTTTAACATCTGCAGAACACTAAAATATTCTGTAATTAAAGTGTGAAAAAATATCTATACCCCACCGCACCGCGCAAGTTTCACCCACTCAAAAAGTCAAACAAAGAGTAAAAAACACAAATATGCAATAAAAATAAGTAAGCATCAACGAGACTGACTTCGATAAGATTCTTGTCCACTGTAAGTTTGTTCAAAGTCAAAATTCAGGTTTTATCACTGCAAAGAACATCCATTCCAGCCATTTCTTCTATCGCTGTCATTCTTTTTGTAATTGCTCCCTATAGTAATCATACAAATTGTCACACATCATTAAATTCAAAACAATATCTACAAAACTATAAAACTAATAAAAGAAAGATGATGTAAGAAGTCAAAGGAACCTGTTGA
>BJCM01062019.1:0-17430 GCA_018326385.1 Flaveria bidentis | reverse complement strand
TTATATACATATATATATACATATATATATATATATATATACATATATATATATATATACACATATATATACATATATATACACACACACATATATATATATATATGTATATATATATATATATATATACTTTACTTTCGTTTAAAACCTTTCTTTACTTTCATACGCGATCATACATCATACGTACACATAGATAATATCAATATTATCTTTCATCATCGTTCATTAACTTTCGTTCATTCATCATCATACGTCGTCGTTATCATTCATTATCTTCCTTTTCGTACCTTACATATATTCATCATTTACTTCTTTACATTGCAGAACAATGTCACGTGCCATACCTCAACGTCATGCATAAAACAGGTACTGGGCTGAGGTCTATAAATAGACCCCCATACATTGTGCCCGGTGGTCTGACCACAATACCTGTGTAAGCGACAAGGGTCCCATACATATCGTCAATTACAAATATAAGACCCCTGTGGGTGCATCCTTCTGGGTTAGCTAACCCACACACCGTTGAGCTAACACCCTTCATTGGGTGTAAACCTCCATACAAGGATTGCAAGACTTTCTTTACTTTCCTTTCATTAATGCATCATTCTTTCATTCATTACATTCCTCTTTTCATTATCTCCCAATTTACGTTACATAATATTTTTGCATTTACTTTCCTAACCATACCACGTAAAGCCACAAAGAATAAACGTACATAATAAGGAAGATAAACATAAACATAAAGATAAACATACATAAGCATAACATCAAAAACACATAACCAAACACATATAAACAAATAACCGAGGCATAGGCCGGTCAAGAACATCACAAAACCAAAAATTCTTACCTTGAATTTGAATTCCTTCTTGTTTTCCTTCAAACCGAGCTCTCCTCTTTCTCTCTCTAGAGATATCCGAATGAAGTGATATGTTTAGACAACATGGGCGGCCATGCCACCTTTTGCAACAACTTTTAAAACTGATGTGCTTTTTGAAACTTTTAACCCGTCAACTTGGGTTAAATTATGTTTCTTTTTTTTTCTTCGATTTTATTCTTTCATTTTCGTCTTTAAAAATATCTGGGTGTTACAAGTCCACCCCCATATATAGGTTTCGTCGCTGAAACTTGTTATTCCTCAAACAAATATGGGTAATGTTGCCTCATCTATTCTTTAGTCTCCTACGTAGAGTCAGATCCCTTCTTGTGCTTTCACTGTACACGCACAAGGGGAAATACTTTATTCCTAAACCTTTTCTCCTTTCGATCAATGATCGCCATTGGCTGGTCCACATAATTGAGCCATTTTTCAACTTCGATATCTTCCAGTTGAACAACCATATCCTCGTTAGGTGAACACTTTCTCAGATGAGATACATGGAATGTCGGGTGAATTCCACTTAAATCATCGGGTAACTCCAACCTATTAGCCACCTCTCCTACTCGAGCAATGATTCGGAAATGACCTATATACATTGGACTCAACTTTCCTAGATTCCTGAACTGAATGATACCTTTCCAAGGTGAGACTTTCAACATAACTCTATCACCCACCTGGAACTCAATCGGTCTACGTCTCTTATCGGCATACGACTTATGCCTATTTTTAGTTGCCTTCATGAAGGCTTTGATCTTTTTAAGCTTTTTAGTTGTAGCCTCAATCACCACAATACTTCCTAACTCCTATTAACCAATATCACCTCAACAAACATGTGTTCTACATCTCCTACCGTATAGCATCTCATATGGAGGCATACCAATGTTGATCATCCCAACTTCCTCCAAAGTCAATGACCCATGCCCGAACCATATCTTCAAGCATCGGAATTGTCCTTTCCGACTAACCATCCATCTTAGGATGATAAGCCGTGATAATATGTAACCTCATCCCCATCGCATCATGAAATTTCTTCCGAAAATTAGATGTAAACCGGGTGTCACGATCAGACACATTAGAAAATGGCACACCATGACGAGTTACAATCTCTTTAATGAACATATCCTCCATGCTCTCAGATGAATATGTCTCGCGAATTGGTAGGAAGTGAGCACTATTCGTCAGACGATCAACTATCACCCATATGGCATTATACCCTTTCGCGGTATGCAGTAGCTTCGTAATAAAGTCCATGGTGATATGCTCCTACTTCCATTCTAGTATATCTAATGGTTGGATCTTCCTATATGTCTTCTAATGCTCGTCCTTCACTTGTAAACAAGTAAGACACTTACTCACATACTCCGCTATATCGCGTTTCATACCCAACCACCAATAATCATTCTTCATATCTTGATACATCTTTGTAGGACCGGTTTTAATAGGGCATCGAATCTTATGAGCTTCATCCATGATCTTTCCACGTAGATTCCCATAACGAGGTATCCACATCCTTCAGAATCGGGTTCTAATACCATGAGTGTTTTCACCTAACTTTGAGACCATACCTTTCATACTTTCAAAATTAAGATGATCCTCCTTCAATGCCTCATCTTGAAACTCCTTGACCTGCTTCATCACATCGAAGGTCTTGAACAACTAATAAGCTTTCACCCAAATCGGCTCGGGTCTCTCTTTTTGGTTGAGGGCATTCGCCACTACGTTGCCCTTGCCTGAATGGTAATGGATCTGGCAATCATAATCCTTTATGAGCTCTAACCATCTTCTTTGCCTCATGTTCAAGTCTTTCTGCTCAAATAAGTACATCAAACATTTGTCGTCAGTTAATATGGTGCACTTCATCCCATACAGGTAGTGCCTCCAAATCTTTAATGCAAAGACCATAATTGCTAGCTCCAAGTCATGAGTAGGATAATTAACCTCATGAACTTTCAACTATCAGGATGCGTATGCTATAACCTTTCCTCGCTGGATCAACACACATCCCAACCTCGAGTACGAAGCATCTGAATAAACCACCAATCCTCACTTCCTTCGGGTAACGATAAGACACGAGCTTGAGTCAACCTCGCATTTAACTCCTCGAAAGCCCTCTCTTGATCTTGACTGTAAACGAATTTCACTTCCTTACGGGTCAAATTAGTTAACGAAGAAGGTATCTTAGAGAAGTCTTGAATGAATCTCCTATAATAGCCCGACGGACCCAAGAAACTACGAATCTTGAATGGTGTCTTTAGAGACTTCCATTGCATCACCGCCTCCACCTTCGCCGGGTCAACCATAATCCCCTCAAGATTTTCTACATGACCTAAAAACTAAACTTTGCACAACCAGAACGCTCACTTGGAGAACTAGAAATACAACTTCTCCTTTCTCAACCTCTCCAACACCTCTTGAAAGTGACCGGCATGCTCCTCCTCACTCTTTGAATAGATCAGGATATCATCAATAAACACAATCACTGATTTATCCAACATCGGCCGTCACTCTCATTTCATCAATTCCATAAAAACAGTTGGTGCGTTGGTTAAACCAAAGGACTTAACAAGGAACTTGTAGTGTCTGTAGCACGTACAAAAAGTTGTTTTAGGAATATCTTGCTCATTTATTTTCAACTGATGGTAACCAGATCAAAGGTCTATCCTTGAGTTCCAACTGGCTCCTTGGAGCTGATCAAATAGATCATCAATTCTCGGTAGTGGATAACTATTCTTTATCATCAGCTTATTCAGCTCGCGGTAGTCTATGCACATCCTCATACTACCATCCTTCTTCTTCACGCACAAGACCGGAGCACCTCAAGGAGAGATACTCGATCTAATGAACCCCTTATCAAGCAACTCCTACAGTTGCTCCATCAATTCCTTCATCTCGGTCGGAGCCAATCGATACGGTGCCTTAGCAACAGGTTGGGCACCCAGTATCAAATCAATCTAGAACTCGATCTCACGGTCCGGTGGCACTCCTGGCAAGTCCTCCGGAAACACGTCCGGAAAGTCACACACAACCGGTAAATCGGACAGTTGTAGTGTCGGCGTATTCATATTCTTTAAATAGGCCAAGTAGGCACTACATCCACGCCTCATGCACTTTCCCGCCACCGCCATCGAAATTACTTTTGTGATCGTAGTGACTCGATGTCCATAATCCGTCACCGAACTCCCGTCAGGCGCTATCAACCAAATCATCTTCTTGCGACACACAATGTTTGCCTCGTAGTTTGCCAACCAATCCATTCCTAGGACTACATTGAACCTGCCTAAGGTCATCATGAATGGTCTAACAGGATACCTATGACCTTCTAATTCTATTTCACAATCTTTTATCATCTCAGATGTCCTGGTAGGTTTACCTATGGCAATTTATAAATCGAAGGGCTTATCTATACTCCTACTACTAAAACGCAATTTAGCACAGAAAGCAGCAAAAATAAAGCTCTTACTAGCACCAGAATAAAATAACACAAAAGCTTGAGTTTGGTTTACTAGAAACGTACCTGACACAACATTGGGGTCTGTTCTAGCCTCCTCTTGCATCATGGTGAACGCCCTTGTGCTCACCCTCTGCCCTTCAGTCCTAGTCGTCTTCTTCCTTGCTCTGGAACTCTCAGCCCTTGGCTTCTTGCACTCCCAACTCATGTGGCCCTTTCCACCACAAATAAAACATTTGACCACACGACAATCCTTTGCTATATGCCCCATCCTCCCACACTTGAAGCATACATTTGATCCCCACCTACATTCTCCGGTATGTTCCTTTTCATATTTTTCACACTTCCTCGACCCCGCACCGGTTGTGACCACACGTCGGTCATCCACCCGTGCACCTTTGTTGTTTGTCGGGGCACCACCCCATCCGAACCTCTTCCCGCTCCAGTTCTAATCACCACCACCTCTCTTGCTCACCTCAGCTACCACCTCCCGTTCATCATACAGTCTTCCTACCAAATCAACCACCAATCTAAACATGCTCATGTAACACCAGGTTATTTTTGAAGACCCAAACAAATGAATAAAGTGAAGAAAAAGAAGGAAAAGAAACAAAACCCAAGTGGCATGACCGGCCATCTCTCTCTACTCACAAATCCTCGGATATTTTAGAGAGAGAAGGAAGGAGAGTAGAAGCTCTCGGTTTTAGAAAGAGGAACAAGAAAGAATTCGAATTTAAGGTAAGAATTCTTGGTTTTATGGTGTTCTTAACTGGCCTTGCCTCGGGTGTATGCTTATGTGTGTTTGTATGTTCGGTTGTGTGTGTATTTAATGGGTTTCTAGGTGGTTGAACTCAATTGCAAAAGTGTTTGGAAGAAGCCATACTCAAGTCTGCAAAGGTGAGTTCTAGAACCCCTCTTTTATATGTTTTAACTAATTTTTGGGGCTGGAAATGCATGAACTTATGTTTTTATAAAACTGGGTTTTTACCTGTATGAATGATTGTGTGTATGTTGCTGGTATGGTGTGATTGTGGGCTGTGTTCATGCTTGTTTATGTTATGGTTGTGTTTCTAAGGCTTAGAATGTAAAATTTAAGCTTAGAACATGATAGACGAGGTTTTGGGGACTGAATCTGATGATAAGTGTGCCCTAGGCTACTCATACGCCCAAAGAGTAGTTCATATGTCTAAGTTTTAGAATCTGCCCAAGTGTTCAAAACAAATGCGGATGAACAGTCATGCGGATGAGCATTGACCACTAAGTAAGTTAATGCGGATGAGTATTGGGAAATGCGGATGAACAATCAATGCGGATGAGCATTAATCACTAAGTAAGTCAATGCGGATGAGTATTAGGAAATGCGGATGAACAGTCAATGCGGATGAGCATTGATCACTAAGTAAGTCAATCAGATGAGTATTGGGGAAATGCGGATGAACAATTAATGTGGATGAGCATTAACCACAAAGTAAGTCAAATGCGGATGAGTATTGAGGAAATGCAGATGAGTACTGATGAAATGCGGATGAACTAAAACAAATGTGGATGAACATAAAGGCAAATGCGGATGAACACTTGGAATATTTTTCTGACTTTTTGGGGAAAAAATGAAATGTAGGCTTTGACGTGGGAGGTTCCCGAGGGTTCATGTAAGTTGACTTTTTGAGGTCATAGATGATGTGATGGGCATGATGTTATGGTGTATGTTTGATGCTTTGACATGATGTGTATGATGTTATGCAAGATGGTATGTATGATTTATGCTATGTATGTATGATGCCCTGTATGATGATGTTGATTATGTATGTTGATGTTCCTTTTATTTTATGTTTATTTTCTCATGGTTTTACGTTGAATGTTAATGAATGAAATGAAATTATTATGTAACGTAAAATGGAAGATAACAAAAAGAGGAACATGATGAAAGAATGCATGCATTAATGAACGAAGGAAAGTAATGCAAGTCTTGCAAGCCTTGTATGTGGAACATGCCCAATAAAGGGTGTTAGTCCAACGGTGTGCGGGTTAGCTACCCCAGAAGGATGCACATCGGGGTCTTTTTTGTGATCGACCATTTGTATAGAACCTTTGTCGCTTACCCTAGATACTGTGGCCAGGCTGCTGTTAGCTATGACGGGAGGTCTATGATAGACCTCGGCCCAGTATCCGCTTTATGCATGATGATGGGTATAGCACATGACAATGGTACGCCTAAGTTTACTGTTAGGTACTGTGGCCAGGCTGCGGTGCGCCATGACGGGGGGTCTATGATAAACCCTGGCCTAGTACCCGCTTTATGCATGACGGTGGGGTAAAGTTCATGGCTTTTGATGGAATGAAATGAAGTAATGATGAACGTATGAATGAAGATAAGAAAGTATGAATGAATGAGAATAACAGTAATATAGTGAATGGTAATAACGTATGATGTATGAAAGAAAGCATGAACGAATGATGAAGATAATAATGATATTATCTATGTGTACGTATGATGTGTGATCACATGCAAAAGTAAAGAATGGTTTAATGAAAGTAAAGTATGTTTTATTATAAAACTAGAACTCAATCAACAACACTAACTTTTTATGCATTTTCCAGTTGACAGGTGAGCATTGCTGAGGATGGCGGGGGGCAGCTACTTGGCATTTTGGATGGCATCCTTTTGTTAATGTTTTTGCATTGTAATGCGAACAAATGGAAATGTGTAATGAATGATTGTATTAACTTGCCAAAGCATTTTTAAGGAAATGAAAAGTTGCTTTGATGTTCCACTGCGAGGTTTCATCAAAGTTAAATGTAATTATATGTTTTATGAGCAATGATTAGCCAGCTGTAAGCGTCCCGGGAACGTGGCCTTACAGCTCGGTCAGGCAGCGATCACGTGCTTTGATCACTTCGGTCTCCGGCACAGGCTCTTATTCTTCCTCCTCGTTAGTAGAGACAACCATCTCAGTCTCCGGCTACTTTCTCCCTCCTGAGGACCTGTTCCTCTCCTTCCTTTCCCCTTCCCGCACAGCTTTGATCACTTCGGTCACCACAGATGGTAGGATTGTCTGCATGACCTGATGAACCTCTTCCACCATAGCCTCCTTCACCTAGGCCCTTAGCTTAACACTCTCATCACCATCCTTCGGGTGAGGGGTCTCAGGCTCTTCATGAGCCACCTCTTCAGCTCGAGGCCTTCCTCTCGTGACCTGTGGTCCAGCACCACGTCCACCATGACCTCCACCATGTGAAGCCCTTAACGATCTACCACCGGCCATCCTCTAACACGCTATAAGATTCAAACACTAACACATTCATTCAAGGTCATAGCTTAGTTTATGTCAAGTATAGTAAGTCCCTATTTTCAGTGGCCAGTTGTGATTAGCCACTTACTTTACTCTTCATACCCCAAGCATTTCCTATCCTGACTACATCAGTATCTAAATCTACTAAATGCACATAGATCAAATAACATGGGCACATAAAGTTGGTTAACATTAAGAAAATACCTGATGGCACGCAGCTACTCGGACTGGCATCCCTTCCCTTTATCCCATTCTCAGTTTAAGTTTAGTTTTTCTTTTGAAAATTTAACCCATTTCACTTAAACTTTGACTCTGATAACAACTTGTAAGGCCCCATTCCCAGGACGCTCACAGTTGGTCGATCATTGCACATAAAAACATATAACTTATATTTACCATTACTAAAACATTGCAACGGAAATACATTGAAACCATTTCATATCATTATAATTTCTTTTGTAAAATAATACATCGTTGACAGATTACAAAATAACTCGTTGCATTACATCGCAAAATCATTATCATTATACAAAATGGATGCCATCCAAAATAATCCAAATAGCCACCCGTGCCATCCTCAGCAATCAATTACCTGCCAGTTGGAAACACATAAAAGTCAGCGTTGTTGAGTGAGTTCTAGTTTTATAAAATAAAATATACTTTACTTTCGTTTAAAACCTTTCTTTACTTTCATACGCGATCATACATCATACGTACACTTAAATAATATCATTATTATCTTTTATCATCATTCGTTAACTTTCATTCATACATCATCATACGTCATCGTTATCATTCATTTTCTTCCTTTTCGTACCTTACGTATATTCATCATTTACTTCTTAACATTCAGGACCAACGCCACATGCCATACCCCACCGTCATACATAAAGCGGGTACTAGGACAAGGTTTATAAATAGACCCCCGTACATTGTGCCAGGTGGCCTGACCATAGTACCGGGGTAAGCGACAAGGGTCCCATACATATGGTCAATCACAAAGGTTGCAAGACTTTCTTTACTTTCCTTTCATTAATGCATGCATTCTTTCATTTATTATGTTCCTCTTTTTACTATCTTCCACTTTACGCTACATAATCCTTTCCATTTACTTTCATAACCATACCACGTAAAGCCATGAAAAATAAACATACATAACGAAGAACATAAACATGAACATAGATATATACATATATATATATATGTGTGTGTGTGTGTGTGTGTTATATATATGTATATATATATGTATGTGTGTATATATATATATATATATATATATATATATATTTATCTGTATATTTATATATATAGTACATCATCATCATGATCATAATGAGATCTCATCATGGACAGATTTCTCTCTACCAGATCAAAATTCGATAGGTTCAAATGGATCGATCTCTGTGAATGATGTAAAGCAAATGAGAATTATATGAACACCTAATCAACAAATGCAATTATCAGAAAAATTCATAGAAGTTTTAGTGACATTATCAAAGAATACAATGTACCTGCATAAAATACATATAATCCTATTTATACTAATAAAGAAACAAAAGGAAAATATACAAAATAAGTCCCTATACTATGACAAAAACTAAACTAAAGACCAAAATGCTAATATTTAAGAGCTCTAACAATACCCCCCTAAGATTTGCATTGGTCTCCAGTCAAAAGAATTCTTCAAGTTCTTCTTTCACTTTAAACATCGATTTCTCTTTGTACATATCAAGCTCTCTCAATGCTTTCTTTATTGATGACTTGAATTTATCAGCCAAAATTCCTTGTTCTGGCTTTCTTTATCTCCATTGCCTCTATTACCAAAGGAATTTCTTTGGATAAAACTGCTATATACACATTTTCATACATCTCAATTGGAGTTGTATTATCTTTTGTATAGATCTCCAGCACTCCTTTGCTTGAGATTCTTATGAACTCTATGTTTTCTATGGTTTTCTTCACTATATTTGCATATGCCATTGCCTTTCTCAACGAAATCCTTTTCATTGCAGCATTCATAACTTTAATAATAGTCATGAAATACTTTATATCATGCTCAGCTTCAACAGAAGTCACTTGTTCAAACTTTTGATTAGATTAGAATGATATGTAGCTCGCATGAAGGAGTTTCAACTCAAATACTCCAAATAAGCTAATCAAGTCTTTGTCCCAATCATTTACATTTCTAACAAGCTTCACTTGAAAGTCTATAGAATTATAGAACCATCTTAGGATCGGTTTAGAAGTTTGAGTACCATCAATCACTTTGAATCCTAGATTAGTCACTTTGTCAAAATACTTATCACCGAATGCTTCCAAGTAATCTTCTCCTATTGATGCACTTGTATCTCCTTTCTTTTCTCTTTTCTTTAATGTAGTAAAATACATATTGTCTTCTTGATCACACCTTGTTTGCAAAAATGATGGCATCCTTGAAATTCCTCTGTCAAGTAGTTTTACAAAGTTCTCTCCCCTAGCAGCCTTAGAAGGGTAAATGAGAGGTAACTTATGTAATTCGTTCAAGTCTTGGATAGGAAGTTTTAAGATGCTTGAGTAAAAGTGATAGACATCACATATTGCATTAACTCTTTTAATCTGAAAAGCATCAAATACCTCAGCATACTTCCATCCAACTATCTTTACCTCCTTTGTCTTATCAGGAACAATCATTGCATTTAACAACTTGGAAATTGATTGTTCTGTGTGCAACACATTTCTCACCAAATCTTCAGCAGATCTAGTTTTGTTCCAAAGTTGTTTTTTTATCTAAATCAACTTTATAAGCATTCTGCTCTGATCTTGGAAACATATCCATCAATTTTTTTCTCTTTTTATAAATTCTTCTAACTAACTCCATGGATTTAATCTCTTGAGGCACCAGGATTGTTGTTCTCTTAGTGATCTCCAAGTATTGTAGATTGTCCATGTCTAGAATGATCATTTTGTTGTACATCTTCTTAGACTCTTGAAAGCTTTTGACTAATCTTCTTAATGACTCACCTTGAAGTATACTCATCCTCTTTCTTGGATAGTTCCTTGACTGCAACCACATCCTTAAAGTTGGAATACTCATACTTTCAGGATCAGGATCGTCATAAGAATTTCATCTATATTCAAGCTTGCACTCATAGATGCCCACTCACCATGCCCTAACATAATTTCATTGGGATCAATAGGTGCTGACGACTCTGCAATCATACACTTTTCATATTTTTCATTGATTTGAGTCATTGTCAGTCCATCAAAGAATACCATCTTGTATTTCTTCTTAACAAGAAAATTATATCTATCTTCAAAGTCTATTAGAATATTATCTGGCACATTGATAATTGGAGAATCAACTAAGTCACAGACATCTTCATCTTCTAATACTTCATCATACCACTCATCTGGTAGTTCTGAATCAATATCATCTAATGCTTTTACATGTTTCTAACATCTTCTTCAACAACATCATCTTCATCATCAATCTTTTGTATCTTTGATGGAGCAATGAATGTTTCAACTTCATCTATTTTTCCTTTACCCATCTTAGCTTAAGAATACTTTACATTAACTTCAACAATATCATCTTAAGAATCTTTTTCAGTTACCTTCTGAATCACAATTTGTTTAGATTCCTTCTTTTTTTCAGTCATACTTTCTTTTAACTTTCAATATCTTCTAATAATCTCTTAACATTATCTTCAAGATCATTCATCATCAATTCTTTCTTTTCATCATTTGCTTTTAACAAAGCATTCTCTTCCTGTAATATTTTGATTATCTCATCTTGCTCTACAATCTTTGCTTTCAGCTCATCAATTATCTCACCATCAACATCAGTCTCTGTTTGCACACATACATCATTAGTTTGCTTCATTGCATTATGTGATATTGGCTCAGCTAAGATAGTGTTTATGAACACATAATCAAAAGTTTGATTATGATCAACACTTGTATCAACCTTATCATTCATATGAACATTCTCTATATTATCTTCTTGTCCTTGATCATTAACTTTAGTTTCAGCTTTAGGATCATCATCTCTTACATCCTTAGCTATATGATCAGAAATGGTTTCTTCACTATCCATCTCTTGAATAGAATCATCTACATTTCCATTAGCAACACCACCTTGATCATCATCATTTTGATTATCATCATCATTATCATCATCACCATTAGCATCATCATCATCATTGCTAGAATAACTATCATCTTCATCCTCTTATCATCAATTAAATCATTAGGATCAATAGACATATCATCTATCAAATGAAAATGTTGGTCATTAGGATTAACTTCATTAATGGCTACATTCCTCATGTACTCAAACAAAGGAACATTTAGTGCTCTAGTAATAATAACTAATCTCTTATAAACAATTTTAGACATGTGTTCAAGTTCAAGTTTGTCTCCATCTTCTCTATACACATACAAATCAGGATAATCTTCATTGATGATCAACTGTAAGAATCTTGGATACATCAGATACTTATTCCTTTTTCCTTTCTCAAAATTGAAGATAAACCCATTCATAATCCATTTAGCCATATTGAATCTTCTATTTGTGGCTAAAGCAATGATAGGAGATGCAATGTCTACTGGAAATGAGGTCCATCCAACACTTCTTTTAGACATGCAGTGTTGGAATATATAACAAATCAACTTCCAGTGATTGTACACCCTTTCCCTGAAGAATTGTTTCTTTGGGAAGTTGTCGAGGTGACCCATCACATAAAGACTTCTCTACATTCATTGAATGAATACTCAGCCAAGTCTTTTGGATCATTTTCTCCAAGTCTAAGTGCTACCCTTATTGACTCCTCATAAACCTTAATCATTCTGTCTCTGTTAACAAAAGCTCTTTGTACTTTATTTCCTCCATCATCTCTTTCTATCTCTGCTATTCTCCAAGATCTCTTAATCAAAATTGCATTAATAACCAGTCTTGCACACATGGCATACACATACTTGGTTCTCAGCAAGAATCTTATCATCTCTTCATATCCAGCTGCCTCTCTAACTTCTTCATTGAGATAGGTTGCTACACTATATTTTGGTTCAAACTTCAATTCAACCATTTGTAATACATAAAGAAACATGAATTAATATGAAGAATAATATCAAAAATGATTACAACATCTTTTGTCAGATATTTTATTTTCATAAACTATCGAAAATATTCTAAGTGTTTGGTACACTTGATTTATCAATTGTTTTGAATAAAAATCAACCATTTTGATTATCTTCTATTATTATGTAATGCGTTTTAAAAAAACAAGAATTAATATGAAGAATAATATCAAAGAATGGTTACAGCATTTTTTGTGAATTTTTATTTTCAATAAGTATTGAAAATATTCTAAGTGTTTGACACACTTGATTTATCAATTGTTTTGAATAAAAATCAACCATTTTGATTATCTTTTATCATTATGTAATCTGTTATAAAACCTTCATTTATTTTAAATTTTTTTACTTAACAGATTTTATACTTCAAAATTTGATCATTTTATTAAAAAACTTAGTTGTTAGAATTCATTGATTTTTGAAATCCAACAATTTTTAAAGTATAATTTCAATTAAGCAACTTGATTCTTGTTCATTTGAAACAATATAGATGAATTTTAAAGATTAACAAATGATATTTGTTTGAAAATATGATTTGTCGATTCATTTTATCACAATTTTTTATTATTATATTTGACTGATGAACTCAAGAATCATCAAACATTTTTTGTGATGAAATACAGATTAATTTATGTTAATCAGGTCGAATTCGTGTATTAACAACAATTTCATGATCAATTTTAAACATACTATCACATTTAATCAACAAATTTCGGATTTGAAGGATCTTAGGGTTCGAACGCCTAAATAGGGATCAAACGCCCATCTAAATATGATGATAATGTTCAATGATTTGATGAACTACACTCAATTAGATGTTTCTAATCATTGATTATACCTTTGTATCAAGTTAATCTTTGATAATCAGAGAAAACATGATGAAATGGTTCTCAGTAAGTATACACACATAAGAACTGAGAGTATCAGAGAGTATGTGAATGGTCGAATGAAGTGAAATCACCAAGTGTTGAATTTATATAAGTGTGAAAAACCTTGGACGCATTGGCACTGTGTAGGCACATGACAAATATTTAGATGCATGAGCCCTAGTCGCATGAGTTAAACTTAGTCAATTTTGTCTAAGGACTTAGGCGCATGAGCACTGTTTAGGCGCATGAGCAATGTTTAGGTGCATGAGCACTTTTCAGGCGCATGACCTATCCTTATGCGTCTACACTTGGTGAATGTACCTTCGGTTCGTATGAGAACTGTTTAGGCACATGAGCATTACACTTGGTTTATTTTCCACATGAAAAGTCTGGCATTGTTTAGGCGCATGAGGTTTATACGAACGCCCAACACTTAGACAAAATCTCAGACTTATGACAACTGTTTAGGTGCACGAGGGATAACAAAAATGCCCATACTTGTACAAAATCATACAATTTCATCATACTCCTGAATTAGACTTATGGTCACTATTTCAGGCGTATGAGATCTTTTAATACATCAAACACTTGAAATTTGTCACAAAAATCATTCAAACTCAATTTTTTTACCGTACTCACTATTCTTAATGAAAAATTTCAAACTTTGGTCATCCTTTGACTTTTTGACCAAACTTTGACTTTTTGACCGTTTTATATATCACTTATATTTTTTTTATATTTTGAATATAAAATTCATTTCCCGTCATTTTAGTCTCAAAAATTATTTAAAAATTCAAACAATCTCAACTCTTTTATTTTAAAATTGCAGAAAGCTTTTCTATATTTCATAATAATTTGAAATCTTTTCAGGTTCATTTTGAAACAAATCAAACACACACATGCTTAAATATTTTAGCTTTATCATTTTCATCCAAATATATATTTTGATTTTCTCTTTTTCAATCTTTAATCTTCCTAAACTTTTAAGTTCACAAACTTAGAAGTTTATATAAATTGAAAATTTGAGAAAAACTAGTCATTATCAACATGCATGCACACAGAAATTCATGCAGAAATCAAAATAAAGTAGAATAAAAATATACTACATACATATTGAATCACATGTCTGCGGTGTGATCATATCAGATAATAATCAGCACATTAAAAAAACAAAATGTGAATAGTCATGAACAATGATTAAATCCTGATATAGTGTGTTCCAGGTTAGCATTACTACAGCAAAGGAGACACTAGATCTAAGGACAAATAATGAGTGTTGTGGTATAAGAATCAGCGCACATACTTTTTCAATTCTTGGATTGATTAAGGTTTGATTAGATATAACATCATGTGACCCATACTTAGACTTAAAGAGTCAGACCCTTGTTAAGGTATGCAATTAAAGGACTTTTACTCAACTTATTAACTTGACATATACTTATAACTAGATCTTATATTTTGAAACAATGATATATTCATCATTGGAAGTGTGCACATTGGCATCTCTTTGCATTATTGATCTGGTTGTCGAGACTCAATCAAAAACATGTTAAATAACCGGTCTTAGCTACCTTTATTGTGTAAGGGTAAGTAAGGTCGTCTCCTCAGGGAATATGTGGAAATTGTTTAACTAATGTGAAACGATTAACTAAAAGACTAATAATTAAAAATTGAAGCTTTGAATGGATTAATGAGCAAAAGTGTTTAAAGTAATGAACTTTAAAATGAGTTTGATTGAATAATGAGAAACAATCACTTCCAGGTTTCCAATTCTGCAATATCAACAATTGGTACTTTTAAATTAGGGTTTGTAAGAAACAATACTTTAAGATCTTAGATTTTGATTAAAGTGATAACAAAGGAACAATCTTTTACGACTTGTTCATTCACAATGTTACCAATTCACTTATATCACGTTGCCTTCTTTCCTTAATGAGTTCACAATGCAAGGAAACTGAAAAATTGATAATCAAGCAAACAACTTTATTTATAATTAACTTGTTTAAATCAATCAAAACACAATATATTATTCAATAGATCAATGTTTAATACAAAAACCTAATCAATCATACCAATTGTCTCAATTTACAAGAATTGTACTCCCGAAAGCAATTAAGAGAACATAGCCACGCTTCATCTTTGTTCAATCATCAATCTTGACTTGTAGAATGTTTATGGATGAGTTAGGGAGTCTTAAAACACCACAAATCACCTAAAGTTCGTCACTTTTCGTCTCCCAGAAGGTCGTGATAGAATTAGGGTTGATTTGGCTTAAATAAACTTGAAAACCACAAAATTCAGAGAACTGGTTGGGGACCGGCGTGTCATACGCCCATATTGGGTGTATAATATGCCCAACTTTCTAAAAATTTTGTCAAATACGCCCATAAATACGCGCCAATATGCCAGGCCACTGTAAAAATTTAATTTTCACATGTAATCTTTCACGAGCTTTCCGTTGACTAGTGGTGGGCCCCGTTACTCTTTTCCTAGCCAAAGTTATGCCCGTTTTAAGTTACCATGGTCTTGAACTTTTGGTTTTTGCATATCTTCACTTCTCGGGCTCTAATTTCCATCCCACTTCTTCCATACTCTTCAAGTTTCACCAAACTTAGCTCCGGTAACCTGTTTTGCATCTTTTCATCCAAAATAAGCTTACTTTAGCTCCAATCACCTATAATCCAAAACACAAACAACTTGAACTTGTTCCACTATAATCATGATGTAAAATCAAACATTTAGATCAATTAAACACCAAATTATTGACACGTGATCACATCCCCACACTTAACCTTTTGTTTGTCCTCAAACAAACTTACTTGCACACTTCTCTCTAATTAAGCACACATGCCACATTATCACTACCTTAAACAAGTAAGATCCCAAGACATGCTTACTTTTCAATTTCATCATTTAATATTCACAACCTAATCATTCAATACTATTTGTATTTGAAATCTTTGGTGGGCATATACTCACCTTTTGCTTTAAACATTCATGCTTTCACATTCCTCACAATAAACACTCCTCTCGGTTTATTTTTGTGAACTAGTGATGATATACTAGTGTTTATGGAGCTCTCAAACCACAAATGCACATACTAATCATAAGCTCGTATATTAATCAAATCACCATCAATTGACACAATATTATACAAAAATCAAGAGGTCTTTCTTGGGTGGTAATGTTAGGCTAGGGTTTAAGGTGGGAAAAGGGATTTTAGAGTGGCTAAAGGAGAATGAAATCCAACTTGAACATGATAGACATCTTATTTGTCAGTGTAACTCTTCTAATTGCACTACTTGTAACAACCACTCATACTATTTTTTGTTGCTGCATATTTTGGTCATTTTGACCTCACATTTACCTTTTGTGTTTTTTTCTCTTTTTTTGCGGTAAAGCAACGAACTTCACTATTATTGGACTACTATTGACGTAACTCTTCTAGTTTGTTGATTGGATTCACCTCCTAAGGTTCTAACACAAAGGCTTAAGGCTTGTGGGTTTATTGTTTTGGCTTGAAAAAAAACAATTGGGGCTCAACATGGTATCTATTAGGAGATTTTTTGGTATGGAATTGAAAAGAAGGGTTTAAACAAATGGTTCAATCCTAATGCCTCTATCATATTTATGCACACATTAGTCTATGATCTTGATATGTATCAATTACATGAGTTCTAACTCGAATGCATACCGTGGATTCCCTCTTTAAGCAAAGAAATAAAGTAACTCATTGTATACTAAGAGTTTCTCAATTAGGCTCAACTCTCACGGAAACGGTGGAAAGAGGTAATATAATATGAAGCATGTATGTTATCTACAATCGGT
>BJCM01062018.1:0-26634 GCA_018326385.1 Flaveria bidentis | reverse complement strand
AAACTTCATTCAATACCAACAAACGTTTCAAGCGGTCCTCAAAGCAAGAACCCCAAAACAAGTGAAATTACAATAACTCCAAACAAGATTTATACCAAACATTCCAATGATGATCATGAATAGCCGCCCGCTGGCCGCTAACATTCCCAATGGTCGCTTCTTCCTTTCCAGTGATGATCATGAATAGCCGCCCGCTGGCCGCTAACATATCAAGTAATTCAACAACCTCTGTCTTGTGTAGAAGGGTTTCTACGTCATTCCCAAGCTAAACGTCTTTCATCATGACAAATTGTCACTGATTAGCCACCGAAGCCCATTTGTATTTTTCTGGAATGAATAGGTTTGGATACAGGATTTGAAGCGGAACGTGTCACCCCAAAAATTAATAGTACACCCTCGCCAACAACACCAACAAATTAACTCTTGAGATCTCGACCATTCGTTAGCTTTTTCTTACCGAATATCACTATCCGTTTCCAACACCCACTAGACGAGACTCTACATGGTAACATGTCCAAGCTCGGCTTGATCCATGACAATCTACCACTACCTTTTTTCCATAAGCAATTGCTTTCTTTTTAAAATCTCCAACCCCATTTAAGTAGAAGAGCTTCACTAGTATCCTGAAGCTTGTTAATGCCTAAACCACCCTTGTCATTTGGCCTTGTTATAGGTCTGTATCTGAGAATTTATTTTCATGAAGTTATTATTTTTTTAATTCTTTAGTTTTATAAAAGTGGACACAAACATTTTTGGTTGGCTCGAGTCTGGTCGGATTTGTTATGTAATAAAAATATGATACAGAATATTGCAAAAAACACTTGTCGTTGCAACAAGTAACACTAGTGATGGTTTTAGTGCGATAGGCAAAAGGATTATCAAGTTTTTTTTCTTGTTTCACCATTATCTTCACAAGATCCCTTAGCACATTTATATCGACAAACCTTGTATATTCTTTTGCATTAATAATGTAGTCAGTGACAGTGCTAGAAAATTATGACTAAAAGTTGAATAAATAAATATAATAAATTAAATAAAAAAATTAGTTAAATTTAATAAACAAAAAAACAAAGCCAACTAAAATGAATAAAGATTACAAATGTTAGAAACATTGTTATCATTCGAAATATTTGTACATATATCTCTATATAATTGAATGAGTCTAGTACCACTCTATGAATATCATACCGCACAACCTTATGGATCTTAGGTCCAATTCTTAAGTCAGTGACTAAAACTTAGACATCCGATAAGGGTTTATACTGGGGCACTTTTGTCTGCTACATTTCTAAGACAAATGTTACACAAGTACCGTTTATGCAATTTTCCGTAGTTCGTATAAATAGACGGTTTTAAAATTTTAATTATAGTTTGTAAAAATAGCTAATCTACCACATGTTCAATCTCCTAAATCCCATAAATGTATAATAATAATAATAATAATAATAATAGTAATAATAATAATAATTCAATCTTATCTAGGAAACCTACGCAATTCATTTAGCTTTCGTATCTTTTCTAGAAAAACAACTCACACTCGTCTTTAATACACTTCTAATAATTCAACGTGAACTTAAACCCATGACTTATAGGAGAAAGAGCACTATTAAGACACCATGATACGATTGAATTAAATGCATTTTCGTGATTCGATGACACAAATTGTTGTGGTGGTCAACAATCTAGCTGCGAATCCCAAATTGTAGGGTAGTAAATCAAAATCGAGAAGAGTGTTGTCCGACTCAATTTGACCCGACCCGTTTTACCCCTATTGTAAATTCTTGCTACTACTTAGACAGAGGGTTGATTTCATTTTTTATAATTTTATTTTAAATATTTACTTGATGATAAATATATCTCTGTTTAATGCAAGAATATTAATTGTTTAATTTAAATTAATCATATAGTCATTCAACTATGTATAACTTGGAAAAGAATTGAGGAAAGTGGAAACATTCATCCAAAAAAAACACATCATTACCATCTTCAAACAAAACTCAAATACAATAAAAGCCAAAAAGGTAAGAAAGTGCTTAAAAATTATAAACATAGTCATAAATGCTTTATTATACTTACACTAACAACTTTGCACCAATAATGGGCTAATGGTACATTAATTAACGTGAGTTCACAACGATCACCGTGGGATCAACGTCGAGATCTTTTCTATCACGTACCTCATAGCAACGACTAGTTTTTCATAGGACCAAAAGAACATAAATTGTAGCATGCTTCGATAGTTTACAAATATCGCGATAGTGCATATGATTGCAAAGCCATGCCAAGTTAGCCATTGCGGTAAAAGAATAGAGAATGCAGAATAAAGAGATAAAATGCCTGTGAAGATGAAGCTGATGTTGGAAACGATAGCTTTCCAACCATTATGTTGCATAACATCAACTTGCATGAACACTGATGTCGATAATGCTATAACATAGTTTATGATTAGAGCCATTAACGATATTCCCATACGTATTTTGTTACATGGGATAAACTCGGTCATTTGAGCGATCACCTGCAATAAATTTCCCATAATGCCTACAAAGATGGCATACCATTGCTCCTTTGGCATCCTAAAACAACCATGAGGAATTCTTTATCAAGTTTGTATTGACAACTCTAACATGAACAATAGTTTACATATGAAAATTGAAAAGTAGATATATATGTGTTAAATGTAGTAAAATACCGAATTAAATTCAATTCTGATACTTGAGTATAATAGTAATTTACAAGTGAAGGAGAAGATAATATATGCAAGTGTGCATGTAACATGCATACATAATAGATGAATATGAGTATATAACCTGTGAGCTTGAGGATTTGGATCCATATATAGCTAGCAAGTTCTTGTCGATCGATCAAAGCTTTCGATCTTCCTTTACTTTGTCGCGTGATTTGAATGGTTAAGGATGAGGAAATTAATGGTATGATATATAGTGAATAGTGAGCATACAGCTATACGATAACTTCAAAATGTGGGATGTGAAATCTAAAAGCACGCAGATGTTAACACTACAATAAATCAATTAACTTTATATACATCTTTTATATAGGTGACGTATTATAGACAAATTATCCACATCTTTTCTTTTGTTTTGTTTAGATGAGAAATATTATGTCATGCGGAAATACTTTGTCCTAAATATCACCAACACCAACTTTTGGGTGTAATGACTTACTTTTGGGTGTAATGACTTTTGATGGTTGTAGAATTCTACCGTTAAGCGTGTTTGGGACGTTGTGTAACATTAATTTTAGAATTGAATGAGTAAGAGCATTTACAGTTGGTTCCTTATTGTTATCAATATAATTACATTAAAAATTACTATATTTTCTCTCTCATTTCCAACTAAATAATACTTTTTATACCTTTATCATTACGTTTTTCTATCTCCTCTACTCATAACCACTTTAAAAATTATTAAAAGATTTATAAGAATCGAACAATAATTCTTCAAATATAACAATCAACCATAACATTTTCTCTTTTCTTCACTCACAACCACTCAAACAAATTCCATATAATATATCAAACGCACTCACATAATTTTAAGAATTCCACTGTGAATACTCTAACGGAATAACCTTATGGCAAATTTTCACTCGAGTAGATGAAAAAATCCACAACTTGATCTAGTAGTTAAAACTAACAATATTAATTGGTACGAGCGGTACGATATGTTACTTTTTATCAAGAAAATTTTAGTGAGGGACTAGTTATATGTCTTCATAATTTAAGTATATATATATAACATGGCTAAGTCTTCAAAGTTATATATTTACAAATGCGATAACAGAAATGCTTATATATTTATAAATGTAGAATTTTCACACGTTAACAAGTATAACTACTTTTTTAAACGTTTGCATACACTATAAATAAAAATATATGTAAATCTTTATTACGCCGGTGAATAATATAATATGTTTATGTCCTTTGAACGAACGAATGATACATCAGGTCTGTATTATTATAATTGTTATTTGTTATGTTAGTTGAATCAACAGATGATATCATCAATCATCATCGATTCATGGGTGTGGGATTTATAGATTTATAGATACGAATGTTTATGGTAAATTTTCTTTATTTTTTATTTTTAACTTTTTATATGGAGCTTGTAGTTGGATGTGCTTGATGACGTGTGCAAGCGTGCAACGTATATGCACGGGGCTTTCAGATTATCACTCGCATTGACTTTTTAAAATCATACAAATGTTTGACCAAGGGTTTCTAGCTTGACCTCATTAGGCTTAGTTTTTGTTTTATTCAGAAAGAGAGTGATTTTGATAAACTCATAAAGTCCAGAGATGTACAAGTGGAACTGGTTCGAAAAAATAAATAAATAACTGAACCGGTTTGAAAAAAAATCCCGGTTTGCAACCCGATCTGAACCGTCAGTTTGGATAACGGTTTGGTAACCCCATACTCGAAATCAATTTAAAATTTAAATACCGGTTAAACCAATAAAAACCAATTTATTTAAAAAACCGGCTTCAAACCGGTCTAAATCAGTTTGATAGGTTCGAGTATTCAGTGAGCTAAATCGGTTTGTAACCCGAACCAGTTTGTAACCCGAACCAGTTTGTAACCCGAATCGGTTTGAAGAAAAACCGGTCCCGAAAAAAAAGGATTTATACACCTCTAATAAAGGTCTATCTAGGTTTTCATATATAATAACACAAACAATTAATTACACCGCTTCTTTGACAATTACACACAGTTTTACTAATGGTTAGCATAGTTTTATTATTTTTCACTAGCTGGTGTTTTATGCTATAAAAGACATCGACACCTTTCTAAAACAAAGGTGATCTCAGATCGACCATCCACAACGCTACACCTCCATTGTTTATAGAATCAATCCTACTTGGCTATCAGATATACTTTTTTACCGGTACTTATCACAAACTTGCTTACCTCTAACACTACTAACAACCCTACATTTACACATCATAACCACTTATACAAATCATTGATACACTTAGGGACTTTGTGGCAACCTCTTAATGTACTCTTAATGATTCAGATGTCTGAATGATTCAGCACTTAATGGTTCAGACTGTTTGTTTCACTAGCACATGTCTTAATGGTTATGAGATTACCTCTGAATGGTTAAGACATATTATCTAAATTGGTCAGACATGTGTTTTTGAATAATTAAATTATATACTACCTCTTAATGGTTCAGACCTCTTAATGATTCGACACTTAATGATTCAGACCTTTTATTGGTTCAACACTTAATCATTCAGAAGTTGTCAAACAGTTCCTTAATAAATTAGTAAGAATCTAGTCAGCTCCGTGTGGTGAGTTTGGTGGGGTCTACAACTGAATTTTGCAAACATATAAAAGTGATTGCTTCGTACATGACATGAATGCATATTTGCATGATGTGTTGTATCATGTTGGATAGATGTGAGAGCCATCAAAGTCGTCGATTTGTGAAGATTATGCTTATCGTGCCGGCCTGGTGACAAAAGCTTACTAAATGCATAAATTTGTCTCTCGAATTGAAGCGTTTTGAATATGGGAGGTGTGGCAACAAATATTTGTTTACGCAATAATCTAGTGTTTGATAATTAATATATTGAATTAAATACATATATCATGTATGTCTAAATCACCGACCTGCCTGTAAGATTGTTAAATTAAATGGATACATTTGATAATTGGTATTGACTTTTTATTAGCTTTTATTAGATTCAACATATAAGTTAGTGGAGGTGATATTAAGAGAGCGTTTGGTTGGAAGAAAAGAATGGAATTAAATTAAATTGAGAAACTGGTATAATTTTCAAGTAAATTATATTTGAGTAGGTAATGAAATGTAAAATCCAAGACAGTATTTAACCTCAATTCCTTTAGTTGTGTGATTTCAAAATCCTTCCACCTAAAGAGTGAATTTGAAATCCCACAACCAAGGGAATTGAAGTGAAACATTCCTTTGAATTTTATATTTTATTACACACTCAAACATAATTTTACTTGAAATTTATATTAGTTTCTTAATTTCATTTCACTGCGTTCCATACTTCCAACCAAACGCTCCCTAAGAGTTGTCAAATATGTGTTAACGTAGGCAGTGCGTTCAGTGACGGAGCTTGAACGCTTTTACAGATGGGGGTGGAATTAATTTTTTAAAGGTGGTGAACTCGATATTTATATAAAAATTTGCACTACAATGTCAAAAATTTACATTATCAGACTAAAAGTTAACATTACTATATGTGTGTAATGGTATTTGCTTGAATGTAATATCTGATTAAAAAAGAGATAGTGAATTATTATAATGTATATATGGCTGGTGAATAAAAAAATATATCAAAATGGCTTCTCTTTGCCCCGCACTTGTGAGCAACCTCACATAAACACCCTTGTTGATGCCCTTAGGGCGGTGCTCCATCTAAGGCTAAGGTGGCCACTTGTGCCCCCTTAACCACATCCAGTAACACACTGCTTAACATGTGGTAATTAGTTGGATATATTTGTTGTATTCTTCGATAGTTGCTTTCTTTTAATGGAAACACTTGTGCCCCCGTCACCGCCAACACCTTCGACCACATCGGGTACCGAACAGTCGAACACCACTGAAAGCCCGGGTCACTCCTCATCTCTATAAGTAGTCATACTGCATGGACTATTTTGTAATAAACTATATTTGAGAACTAAACTTGAAAAACGATCCTATGAGAGGGACCATTTATGTAAATAACTTTTAAGTTAGGGGACAAGAACAATCAAGCATTGAAGCCCCCAAATGAAACCCTCAAAATTTCCGATTGAGTAGTGGCGGGAAGATCAAATTACAAAGAGATAAGAGTTCGATCGAGGGAATGGAGGTTCTGAGATTACCTTTGTCTTCATCGCAAAAAGGAAAATTGATTTCTGCAGGATACACTTCCATTGCTTCCATTTCTTCACTTTCTCCTTCACATCTTGCTTCAGGTATCTCAATTTTAACCTAACACACTTATGCTCTATCACATAGTCGTCTGGATTCAAGTGTAATTACTTCGTGTGCTGTTGAACTGATTTGATTCTTATGATATTCAATTACTTCACCAACTGTTTGATAATATTGTCGAGCGAACGATATCGTATGCTGTCGTTATGAATTCTGTAGCTGTAGCCGAACATTGTATAAGTATATTTAACTGTAACCAGGCTCTATCATTGATTTCTTATATAACTCTATGTAGAATGCTATACACTGTCAAGTAAGCATGATTGTGATTTCTTATATAAATCTATGTAGATCGGTTTTAAGGCTGCTTACGTTTTGTTTTTTCAGGGTTTACGTTTGCATCTGGATCCTATTTCATCATCGATATTGTTTTCGATAACCATTTGTTAGAGAACTAGAATTTACAAACAAAAGGTTTTTAGTTAGAAGAGTCATTGAGAGATGTAAAAGGGTGTAAGTTCTGGTGCTTGTTAGTCACCTACAATGTCATGCTGTGATTGTTTTCTACAGACATAATTCAAGTGTATCATTAAGAAGAACTGAAGAAGGAAGCTCCAGCACAATATGTGAATGTGATTAAAATATGTATAACTGCAATACGGCATAGTAACGAGCATTAAAAATGTAGTCAGAAGAAAATTGCTTTCTACATTACTAGTATAGGGCCACACCTAGGGTAGGGCTCAAGTCCACATCTTTTCTTTTGTTAAGGAGTAGGTCACCAAGGAATTGACATATGTAATGGTATGCCGTAGTATATTTTCGTTTGCGGATTATGTAGTGTTTGTGGATGAGACTTTGTAAAGCACTATAGCAAAATTTAACGGTTTAGAGATCGTTTAGATTGTATAAGTTTTAGCTTAAAGAGAGTTAAAGAAAAGCATATGAAATTTATCTTTACCTGTGTTGATACTATCTGTTTTGAGTTACCTGATCACCATTAAACCTTTTGATATATCTGTTTCACATACCCCTTTTATTTTGTTCATTTGAAAATTGATATCCTAACCCTTGTTAAATACTTCTTTAGGACATGGTCACATGGGCGATTTGTTTAAACGTTTAAAGAGTTGTCCACTAACTTCAAATGTCTGTTCGTAAGGATGTCAAGTTTCAATATTCAAGAGCTCCATGGTCTTCAATAATATGCTAATTATTTTGTAGTTTCTTCATAGTGTAGTCTTAGGCTTTTAATTGTGTTTGTTTATCACTGCAAAAAAAAGGAGCTTCAACTTTTCCTTAGTCTCTTGTTTTGATCCTCTATTCTTGGAGTTCTAATTTGTGAAAAATGACATCATATATGATATATCTCACGCATCAATCAGAAAAAGAGGTTTTTGTGTATAGTGACAAATTTCTTGTTTACTCAATCTGATGTTTTATATGAATAGATATCCTGAGACCACCTATGAATAACCAAATTCCATTAGGCCATCAATTTTTTGACTGATTGGCAATAAAGCTCAAGTATTCAATGCAGGTGTCAAAATAACTGGTTCTTGGGTTGATAAGACCCACACATCTTTATTGAAAGTAAACAACCAATAACAAAAGGACATGGTTGGCCATTGGGCTAGAACCTCCTTAATGATTTGGTTAATTCTATATAGGAGTTAAAAGTACTTCTTATTACTAAACACAAACTATTAAAACATGTCAATTTTAAACTGGCCAAAGCCCACTACTAGACCCTAATTATGAAAATAGGCCAAATATCACCCATGAGTCTAACATGCTTCTAGAATCTTATGTTCATTTTCTTTCTGTGCTAACATCATACAGTTGTAAAGACTAAGGAGGGTCTGTGGATATTCTGTTTGAGTGAATGTACTAGAATCCTCAAGTCATGTGGTCATTTGGTCTTTCTATCTAGATTAACCATGAAGCCTTTCGTATCATGGGGATTTTAAAAACCAAAAATTGTAAGAGCAAAAATATCTTTATTTTCTCGATGTTCCTTTTTTTGATTATCTCATGTGAAAGCAGGTAATGAATTGCTTGATCATTCATATATTATACTTTTAGTTGTTCAAGTGTTACTTTCTAAACAACCTTGAGAATGATTAAAACTCTCTCTTGTTGTTGCCTTTTCTACATTACTTTCAGCACAAACATTCTCATTAAATATATATTTTTTAATTCTTGCAACAGAACTGAAGGTTTCAGAAACAGAGGCACTTGAAATCCTTAAGAGTGCATCAGATGGTGGTAGTAGGTTGCAGAGCACCAGTAGCAGTCTTACTGCTGTAAATGGTATTTTACGCTTTGGTTGCCATAATTCAGTTTCTTTATTCTTTCTAATTACAAAGTTGTTTTTTTCTGAAAGATTTAGTAGAGCCCTTAATATTACATCTACCTTTAACGTGGTAAATTTGGTTGCGAATGTTGGGATATAACTACATTATTGTATTCAGAATAACTAATAATTCAGAATAACTATTAAAAATTAGTTATTTTGATGCAATTAGTTTTATCAAACTGTATGATGGTCATTGTGGTTACCATTTGTTGTAGGTGCCAAGAGTGCCTGGGATATGCTTCAGGAAGAGGAAACCCTTGTACATATTACCACATCATGTGCTGATTTGGATAACATTTTGGGTGGAGGAATAAGTTGCAAAGAAGTCACGGAAATTGGTTTGTTTTTTTTATTATCGTTTACAGTCATTTCAAGTTCTTTTGATGATAAAGAGGTTTTTTTTCCTCTTTTCCTGATTAGGTGGAGTTCCAGGCATTGGTAAAACACAACTCGGGTATAAGTTAACATCCTATTCTTTTAAATGTTTTTAGTACTTCTAAGTGTTTTGCTAACTCAAGGTACAGAATTCAACTGGCAGTTAATGTTCAGATCCCATATGATTATGGTGGAGTTGGAGGCAAGGCAATCTATATCGGTCGGTCCCTATTCTTATCATTATTTTCGTAGTGTTTATCATCATTTTGTTGCATTTAGCACTTTATCGTTTTATAGCAGATACTGAAGGTAGCTTCATGGTTGATCGAGCCTTACAAATCGCAGAAGCTTGCAGTGATGACATGGCAGAATACAGTTGCTTATATCACAAGGGGCCTAAAGCTTGTGAAGTCAAAATAATGCAGCCCAAAGACTTTCTTGAAAATATATTTTACTTCCGTGTCTGCAGTTATACTGAGCAAATTGCTCTCACCAATTACCTAGACAAGTTCATAACAGAACATAAAGATGTAGATACCTATATTATACATATACATCTCAATAAAATTGTAGTTTCATTTTTCACACATACATGTTTCTTTTATTGAATGCATCTCAAAAGTATATTTAACAATGTTTTTGCAGGTTAAGGTAGTTATCATTGATAGCATCACATTTCACTTCCGTCAAGACTTTGATGACATGGCGCTTAGAACAAGAGTACTCGGTGGAATGGCCTTGAATTTGATGAAACTTGCCAGAAAATTTGGTGTGGCAGTAAGATTAATCACCCAAATAATCAACTAAATGTTGATCTATCATAGCTATTCAAATTCATTATTTCAAGTTGTTTTGGTTCTTTAAGGTTTCAAAGCATATAGTATGGGGTATAGATGATTTAATTCCATTTTGGTTAGGTATCCAGAAAACATCAAATGAATGGTGTTTTCTAATGTAGTTTCATTTTTGTATATGTTGAGCAGGTTGTTGTACTGAATCAGGTGACTACCAAGTACTCAGATGGTTCATTCCATTTGGCCCTTGCACTCGGTAACTTGTACATATATTAATATTTTGTTTTTCCTTTTTAACTTTTCACCACTACACATTTTCATTACATGGGTGGTGGTTATAACTTATTTACAGGTGATAGTTGGTCACACGCCTCCACAAATCGCATCATTTTGCATTGGAATGGTGATGAACGTTATGCATATATTGACAAGTCACCCTCTCTCCGATCAGCATCTGCACCTTATTCCGTGACACCTAAAGGAATCCGAAACTCGTCTTCAAACAACAAAAGAATCAAACATATTTAAGTTTATTGTTGCATATTCAGGTAGAGTAACATTTCCTTTTTTCTCTTGCATATTTTTTGTAACAATGTTATTTTAAGTAAGGCCATAGGTTGGCATTTGCATGTTTTTGGTGATTAATCTTCTTTGATACAGCAAAATAATTATAAGTCATATGACTATTTTCTAACCTATCAACGTCCATTTAAAATTGTCCACATGTCCTCTCTATAATAAATTTGTTTTCAAAAAGAGTTTTATTAATAGATACCAGTTTACTCAAATTAATTTATTTCTAGAAATAAATAAATGTTTCATTAAACATACTTTATTAAGACTTATTTTAAAAAAAAAACAAATTATTTTCTAGCTAATCATTCTTAAACACTAAAATACTCTAGAAATGTATATAAACGGTTTATAACATATATTAGGTTATACATGTAATAATCTATTATATAACTTTTCAATTTCAATCAGTGTAACGTACGAGTATTCTAGCCTACTATGTAATATTTATATCATTAGAAGAATGATAAATAGTGAAAAAAAAAACTAGTAGTATGATAATAGAATGGGAACAAGGATATAATTTAATGAAGATGAATGATTGTCCTTAAATACAATAGCGTGATGTTAAAATCATTTTTAGGTTTCTACGACCAACTGAACAAATTAGCGTCCATATATTCTATTTGCACCTTATCATCTGTAAGAATATACTTATATATATTTTATCCATGGATGTATGTTCTTTTATTTATATTATTATATATATGCATTAATATAATATTTTGTCACAATCATTATGTAAGTTTGAATGGTCAATTTCTCTAGTTTTTATCAAATATAATATTTCTTTTGAATCTGAATCATACTTGAAGGTAGATTATTGATTTGCATTTGTGTTGAAATCTAAAGTGTATTTTAAGACTGAAAAATATATTATGTTAAATGACTACTTTGATTTTTTACAAAGTTATAGTAAAACTTTGTATAATGTTTTATGGATCTAGTCTAAAACTACCTTTGTGCTATGATGCACTCTTAGCAACACATTCTAACATGATATAGACAATACATTTCACTTATGGCACTGCAATAGCCTTCCATGGTTGCATGAACATCTCTTGTAGTTAGCTTTGTTAGTATGAAAATATTAGTTCATCATGATGGTGCTATGTGGAAAGTACCTAATGCCTAATATTAATACGGACGAGTTTATTTTAGACATGATTGTTCCGCTACATCTAACATCCGTATATGAATCAAACAATGAATTGTGTTGCGCACCTACACTATAAACAATCTATTGATATTGTAACATTGATATTATCGAATATGTAATATGAATGAGTTATCGAATATGTAATATGTAATATTTTAGTATAATACATTTCATGCCAGCTTGTATACATGTATAATTTCTTTTGTGCTACAAATGTCCTAACATCAAATACATTACATACGAAACAAACTATTTTCCAATTACATAAATATAAAGTACAATTCATGTAATATAGATCGTGATGAAATATAGAAAAAATAAACTTGTCTCAATAATTTTTCTCTTCATTTTATAATTCATGCACATGTTAACTATTCAAAGTTAGAGACAAAATGTTATCTTTGAATTAAATATTAAAAGCAAATGAGAATCAAAGTGTTGGCCGGTTTATACCCTACTACACATATCGAGAGTTGAACTAGATCTCTTCTTCGGCTTATTGAGTAAATAATTGTTTATGGAGTGATTTCGCGATATATTATTTTAATTAAATTTACGTCATCTTCTTAATCTTCTGTTTTCTAAGACTAAATTCCAAAACGATTTTCTTTCTTTTTATCTTAATAAAATAGGAAATAAACACTAATTAGGGATGTGATTATAGGTCATAAGATCTTGAAGATAAGTTTAGGGATAACGTAATTTTTTTACCGTACATGAAGTGGCGAAATCAGAAATTATTGATTATGGGGTCACTATTTTTTATAATGAGCTTTTAACGAAACAACATAAAAAATATGTTCGATTGAGTTGAGTTAGATCAGGTCGGAATAGACGTAATTAAATTGAATTAATTGTTAACAAAAATACAATACCAAAAGAAATAAAAAAAACTTACATTTTATAGTGTTATGTACGCATCTTTATCTTTTTATGTTTTCTTTTCGCAAGAAAACGATTCATGTTCTCTAAATTTCAAGTTAAACAATAACTAGAATGACTAAATTTAATATAAGATGTAAGTGATAAACAAATAACGTATAAGAGCATTTATAGTAGACTCATACACTCTTAACATCATCTATTTTTATTTTATTATCATTTACTTTTAAAAATTGAGTTTTAATAAATTTTTATAGAAGTTTGAATATAAGTCATACTCTCATCATTCTAATATCATTACTAAGGGTTTGATACAAATTGTCAAGGTTTTTAAACAAGAAAACAACATAAACATCAATTATTCATTTTCTTTATTCTTCTTTGTTTGCATAAATAAATAAATAAAATATGTATGATCATTGAAAAAAATTATTGTTATATTATATACTAGTATTACGCTCACTTGCGTTGCAACGGAAGAGTAAAACAATGCCAAATAATATTAATGGCACACCACCGCCGGTGACCATTAACACTGAAGAAACCAATAAAACGAAAAAACAAATCGAATGAAAAGCAGACGTAAAAATTTTGAACCATACACTTACTCAAGCGAAACATAAAACGATAAGTAAATTGATCTAGTACCAGTGCGTTATGACATAACCGTTAAACTGGGAAAGATATGTGAAAAAATGTTAAACCACACACTCATGTTGTGGCGTGTTAACTCGTAAAATTTAGAACGAAACGTATAATGAAAAATTTGTAAAATTTAAAAAGCATAGGGAACCAAAGTTGAAAGTAAAAGAAATATCCATACAAAATTATATAAGATGTAAAAGTATAAAATAAAAAGGTTAAAGATGAAAAAAAATGGGTACATCCCATAAAGTACATAATATAACTTACAATGCATACAAAACTTGATAATTAATAAATATACAATTTTTTTTATTTTTATGCTTATTATTGTATTGTATTGGGTAATCGGTATTTTGAGTTTTTATGTTATTTGGTAATGAGTAATGTGTAATGGTTTTTTATGTTTTTATAGAATATATTGTTTTTCTATAAATTATTACACTTTATTTAATAAAATTTAAAACTTTCTATTAAGTGTTTAGTTTAATTTTTTCAGGGGTAACTTAATTTTTCCTCAGGGGTAAAGTAAAACCGAAACTTTTATTTTACATAAAATCGTAATTTTTTTTACACTACCCGTAACAAGTTGAGGGGTTGCGGATGCTACCTCAATAACATATATGTCCGCCACCGCATCCATCCATAAATCGTATGATATAATGACTCGTAGCTTAATGATACGATGATGTGTTATAAATGTGTTACTTCCTAAATGGTTAAGATTTTTGTCTTTTGGCGGACATTGCTATAGGTCTAAAAATCCGTTTAGAGACTCTATGAGTCAACTGTTGAGAAAAAACAATAATCGTATCATATTGCACCTGGACGCAATGCTTGCTATTGATGCAAGTTTTGATCATCATGATATCCAAATTGCTTTTTGGAAGATGTAGAAAGCCTCATCTTAGATATGTCATGATTGTCTTCTTTAGATTCATTTTCAATGTACAAACACATCAAAACGTTTGTTTTGAAGACCCAAAGGGTTTTGCTCCGGGGTCTTTGATGCTTGTTATGGTTTCATCAGGATAACATGTATTTGAGTAGTGAGTGAAAGTAGATAGAGGAAAGAACAACACGCCCCATACAAAATATATCTTAAATTTGTTTTAATGGATCATCATTTGTATTGGGCCTTCCAATTAGTATTGAGCCTTACATATTTAAGCCTATTCAAAAGGGTATAATACCTTTACAATGATGGCCCATGTTTGTTAAATGATCTTAAAAATATTAGGCTCAATCTTATTTAGAAGGCCCAATATAATAAATAGTTCATTAATATAACTTTCAAGTCAACAAGTTATTTTTCTATTCTCTACTTTTTACTCTCTCCTCTCTCACTCGCTACACAATTGCATATTGTTATCCTGATTTTGATTGTCGGATGCTTTCTAGGCAAAACCCCTTGGGTCCTCTAACGAACATTTTTCTATGTTTATAGACTAAAAATGAATCTCATGAACACAATTATGACATATGAAAGATGAGGTTGTCTACATCTTCTCGAAGGAGCAATTTCGATCTCATGATGATTGAAATTTGCCTCAACACTTCCCATGCACGCTTTAAACAAAACAATAAATGAATTAAAGATACTTAAGTATATTTAGGATATTTAAGATTATTCGCACCCAACATTTGTTGTCTTTTGCTCTAGTTAAAAGTTAAAACTACAACACTTAATGCTTCCCAATGCCGACTTATGATGAATGAAAAGGTGCTACCTTTTATATTCATATAAATAAAATGCCTATTTTTTACAAGAAGTAAGAAGAATCCACACTTGTATTAATTGAAGACGCACAATTGTTTTTGTTCATCTGCATTTGTTCTAGTTAAAGTGGAGATACAACTAAGATCATCTTGCATATTATTATTATTCTCCATGGATCCTAATCCCCATCATCTAAGGTAAGTTACTTTCTTCTTTCTGATCATTACCATCATCATCCCATCAGGGTTATTCGGTTCGGATTATTCAGGTTTTGGTGACCACCGATCCACCCCTGACATATATAGATTGTTCAAACTTAAACAGGTTTAATTGTAGAGTTTGATCTCATCTTGTCTACAACCAACACACTTAAACCATGTTGGAAGCCTTTGAGAAAGAGACATTCTTAATGATCCATTATCTCTCATGTGGACATAACTTAACGATGTGAGATTCATCTAAGGGGTCACAAACAACACCTCCCCCCCCACCCACACACACACTATCGGGACTCATCATTCTCATAAATGTTTTGTGCGTTTTCGTAACCCAAAAAATAGCATCTCTGATACAATTTGTAGCATCAGCCACTAGCTTCTAGCAACCAAAATCGTCTCATTTTCCCATTATGAACTCACAACTTTGTTTTGGGTTGCCTAAGTGAAAATTTATAGGATGTCACCCATCATACTCTATTAATTGAGGAGTTATTTTTTCATGTATAAACGATGCACTCAAAACGCATTCATGATGTTTGAAGCGAGGCATTCCTTACGTCACCAAATAAGTACTTTTTGTCTAGCTTGAAGAGCTCGTGATTCATGAATAATTATTGATTGGTATGATTGTAAGCTTGAATACTTATGTTAAAGTTTTACAAAAGCAAGCTTGGCTTCATGTTTCTTTCGAACTAAGTCATGTATCAGAATTCGATTAGGTCGAGTTGAAGATTATTAGTTACTTGCTTTCACATTATATGATTATAATCCCTCAATCATATGCCATTCATAAAAGTGTAAACCATTAAGATATTGGATTCAAATATGAGTCTGAGAAAGAAACAAGCTATATATAAGATACAAAAATAACAAATTTTAACACAAAGTTAATGAACAAAAAGTGGTTCCCACATCTAAAGTATCAACTAGTGACATTCTCCTGAAGTATGTGACATTCCCTAATATTAACAATGCTTTAAACTCATATATGTTTCATTAATGCATGAAATCCCTTGCACCATTATATTTACTTTTTATATTTACTAACATAAAAAATAATGAACATATATGTTGGTTATTTCAGGTTCCAGTTATATGTTGTTTTTGTAGGGGTCAATGGAATATTGGTTCAGACAGTTGTTCAAATGGTTGAATCAACCCGAGAAAACAAGATACAAACGGGAGTCTGTTTAGCAACTATGGTCATAAATGTTGTTATAGCGCGATGGGTCTTCTCAACAGGTGACATACAAGGGAATAATAAATGGAAAGTTTTCGTTTTGAATCTAACAGGAATCATATCTCCTTATTTAGCGTTCTCTATGCTTATACCAGAATGGTTTACTTGGTACGGTTTTGTTATCATATGCATCATTCTTACCATAATAGAGACTCGTGAAAAACTACTAAGGATGATCATTTGGTCTTACGAAAAATGTGTCGATGCTATAAAGCGCCTAAGAAGGAAGATCTCATACTGGATGTAGAAACGTTAGATGTTTTCTATGTGTAAGTAAAGAATGTTTTTATCCCTTACTTATTCTTGTTCACATCTCAATAAATAAAGATGCTGCGGCTTATTTGTACTATAATGAAAAAAAAACACAAAAATACATGTCGATCAAACTTATTATTTTGTATAATTTTTTTATGGTATCACAACAAGACACCCAATCTAATAGTTAATTATTATTATTAGATATAAACTAAAAGAATACATTCAATTGCGTCTATCAATTGAAGACTTTCACTTTTATGGTCTTGAATGAAATGTTGGAAGAAGCAGCCAAATATAAAACAAAAGATTAGATGGTTTGAAGAGTTAGATGTTATATTGATAAGTATATATAGTTTTTTAATCAGATAAAATAGTTTTATAATCTGTATGTACAATTCAATTTATAACATATCTATTTTCACTTTCATAGTCAAATAAAATCCAATAACAAAAAGCATATGCAAAATAGAATAAGTTAATGAGTTGAAATGGACGATGAACATCTGGCCGATTAAGTTTGTGTAACACTTTATGATTATGTCGACCAATTCAGTATTGTATTCTTTTAACTAAAAAGTTATAAGTTCTAATTTTAAAATGTGCATGCTATAATGATTATAACCTGTTAAAAACATGAGATAAAAGAAAACACAATACCAATATAAAATTAATACATTAATTAGAAATAAAATAGAATTACAATTAAAATATTATGATTAAGTAAGCCAAAAATCACTTTTCACCATTCTCTCTCTTGCTATCTTCACATTTCACATTACATACCTCACGGCGGTTGCAGATCTCTTACAAGAAAGCTTTATTGTTTGGGATACACCGGTTAACATGAAATCTAACTGGCCGGAGGGTCAACTCATTAACAAAACATGAAAACTCATTAACAAAACTGATCCCAAGCTAAATTTCCCCTTAGATACCGTTGGTGTTGCAAGAATATATATGCAATTTAAGTAAACATGAAAACTCATTACCAAAACAAAATTGGTAGAATATAAAAAGGTCAAAAAGTACTAGCTAAAAAGGAGTAAATATGAAAAATTAATAAATATAACTTTTAGTAAAAATAAATGTAAATTGTAATTCTAAATTTATTTTTAATAAAATAAAACAAAAGAAGTAAAATTATAATTCTTTTAGCTAAAGGAAAGGATATGTGATTTCAATTTTATATTAAATAAGTATGCAATTTATAGGGTTTAGATTGGAATTTACGCAAGTGCCCTTAATATATGTGACATATAATGTAAAAAGGAAGTTGAACTTACAACTAAGACGTTCAAGATGGGACACATGTACGTATGAGTCAACTTATAACGAGGGTAGTGGCATCAATTTATTTAAATGTGATTTTTGATGCTCCCACACATATAGTCAAATCATGTTTGATTACAAACACAATTGTAATAGGTAGATACACTTTTAGGGAAGATATTGAAGCATGAAGCCATGCAGACATGGATCCGAGTCATGCCATGCACACGTGGGTTTGGAATCGTGCGCATGTGGATGTTGAATGGGTTGAATGAGTTGGTCAATTAGAATAAGCCAGTCATACGTTTTTGTTTTCTAGTTAGCTTATTTCTAGTTAGTTTGTTGAGTATATTTCATTTCTATTATGTTGATTGTAAGCCTATATAAAGGCAGTTGAGTATGACTAATAAGATCATCACATTCACGAGAGTATTCTTTGTATATCACTTGAATTACTTCAGGTGGTATCAGAGCGAGAGTTCTGATCTTTGAGAAAGAGAGAGGGGTTATCTATGAGTGATCAAGATGTAGTCGGAAGGAAGCTCCTCACAAGGGTTTGTCATCCCAAAGTTCGATGGGGATTATGACCACTAGGGTATGGTCATGGAGAACTTGCTAAGATCGAAGGATCTCTGGCCGACTGTTGAAAGAGGCTACATTGAGCCTAATGTAGGAGATCAAGTTTCCGATGCAAGGAAGAAAGAGATAGCAGAAATGAAGCTCATGGATCTTAAGGCCATGAATTATTTCTTCTACTCTATAGATAAGAGTATACTATGTACGATCAAGCAAAAGAAGACAACAAAACAGTTGTGGGAGGCCATGAAGACAAAGTACAAAGGGAATGATCGTGTCAAGAGGGCACACTTGCAGAGGCTACGCAAACAGTTCGAGACTCTTGAAATGAAGACGGGAGAGTCCATTGAAGAATACTTCGGAAGGCTGATGAAAGTCTCAAATGAGATGAGGAATTATGGGGAAGATAAGAAGGATGTCAAGGTGGTAGAAAAAATTCTAAGGACACTCACACCTAATTTTAAATATGTGGTGTGCTCCATTGAAGAAGCAAAGGATCTGGATAGTTTCACCATTGATGAACTGTAGAGCTCCTTGATGGTTCATGAACAGAATATTACTAAGAAGGAAGTAGAAGAGCATGCCTTGAAGATTAATGAACCAAACTATGGTAGGGGATATAAGAAAGGAAGAGGAAGACCAAGTAGAGGCCGCGGTAGAGGCAGAAGTAAAGGTAGAAATAGCTTTGAACAAGTCTCAAGTGGAATGCTACAAGTGCCATCAGATGGGACATTTCCAGTTTGAATTTCACATTAAGACAACGCTACAAACTACACCAAGTTTGATGAGAATGAAGAGTTGTTGCTAATGATGCAAGGAGATGAAGAAATGAACATCAGCAAAGGGTATTGGTTTCTTAACTCAGCCTGTTCCAACCACATGACCGGGATGAAGGAGTGGTTCACCAGGCTGGATGTAAGTTTCAAGAATAAGGTTAAAGTTGGTAATGGTTTGAAGTTGGCGGTACATGGCATAGGTGATGTGAGCTTTCAGATTGAAGGAATCAAGAAAACATTCACCAATGTTTACTACATACCAAGTTTGACCTCAAACTTAATAAGTCCGAGGCAATTACAAGAAAGGAAGGTGAAGGTAGTGATAGAACATGGAGTGTGCCAGGTGTATCAACCTAGTAGAGGGATTATCATGAAGTCTACTATGGAGAATAATAGGATGTTCGTAGTGCATGGTCATCACACAGTTACTAAAGCTCAGTGTATGCAAGTAATAGTTTATGACAACACAAATATGTGGCACAGGAGATTGGGGCATGTGAACCATAAGGCACTCTGAATGATGCAGTACCAAAGTATGGTGAAAGGAAAGCCAAAAGTATGTGAAAAACTCAAGTATGTGAGACATGCAATATTGGCAAGCAAATCGGGATAGCTATACCCAAGAAGGCAATGTGGAAATCAAGTCAAAGGCTGGAACTTGTGCATACTGACGGGCCCATCACTCCAACATCACCTAGTGGAAAGAGGTATGTTCTAGTGTTTACTGATAACTATACTAGAAAAACTTAGGTATATTTGCTGAGAAATAAAGGAGAGTGCTTAGAACATTTTAAAAAATTTAAAGTATTTGTTGAAAATGAGATAAACATTACTATTAAGGCCCTTAGAAGTGATAGGGGGAGAATTTACATCACAGGACTTCATGGAATTCTGTGATTCACATGGTATTAAGAGACAACTAACCACTGCTTACACCCCACATCAAAATGGGGTGGCAGAAAGAATGAATAGAACACTTATGAACATGGTTAGGTGTCTACTCACTAAAATCAAAGTATCAAAGTGTTTTTGGTCAAAAGCCATTGTGTGGGCATGTCATATTATGAATAAGTGCATATCTAGGGCCTTAGATAAGAAAGTACCAGAGGAGCTATGGTCAGGAAACAAACCTAATGTTGATTACATAAGTGTGTTTGGTTGTATAGCTCATGTACATGTTCCTGCCCATGTTAGAACTAAGCTTGATGCAAGGAGTCAGAAGTGTGTTTTTTTGGCATTAGTCCAGGCTCCAAGGCATATAGATTGTATGATCCCATCAGCCAGTAGATTATAATAAGTAGAGATGTGGTTTTTGAAGAAGAAAAACATTGGAATTGGGATAATGTAGAGAATACAAAATTAGTAGTTGAAGGAGAAGAAAGTGAGAGAGTGGTAGTTGATGAGAGTCACAATGATAATCAAGAGCATGACTCTCAACAACAGCATCCTCAGCTCCAAGTGTTACCAATTGACCACATGCCTAGAAAGTCAAGAGCATCAGAAGAACCACATGAAACTCAAACTCAAGATGAACATGTTGTTACTACCAATGAAAGCAATCAACAAATGACAAGAAGAAGGTAGAGACCCATTTGGATGCATGACTACATGATGGTAGAAGAATCAAATGATGGAGAAAGTGATGACGGGTATGCTATGTACACTGAGCAGGGTGATCCGCTGAAGCATGCAAAAAGGTGAAATGGCAAGAAGCAATGCAAAATGAAATCATGGCTATTGAAAAGAATGGTACATGGGAATTAGTTGAAGCGCCAACTGACATTACACTAATTGGAGTAAAGTGGTTACATAAAACTAAGGTGAATGAAGAAGGAAAGGTTGATAAGTACAAAGCCAGATTAGTAGTAAAAGGCTATGCCCAACAGAAATTAGTGGATTACGAAGAAGTGTTTGCACCAATGGCAAGATGGGACACTATAAGAACCATCTTGGCCATCTCAGCTCAAAGAAGGTGGAAGGTATTTCAATTAAATAAAAGGTGTTTATCGAGCAGCCACTTGGGTTCATCAAACAAGGAGAGGAAAAGAAAGTTTACATGTTGAAGAGAGCCTTATATGGATTAAAACAAGCACCTAGAGCTTGGTTTAATCGCATAGAAAGGTATTTTAAAAGAGAAGGGTTTAAGCAAAGTAGATATGACCATACATTGTTCATCAAGAGAGCATGGGGTAATACTTTGATTGTAAGCTTATATGTTGATGATTTAATTTATACTGGTTCAAGTGCAGTTATGTGTGATCAATTTAAGGAGTCAATGAAGAAAGAATTTGATATGACAGACTTAGGCATGATAAGGTATTTTCTGGGAATAGAAATAAAGCAATATGAAGATGGGATCTACATGGGTCAAAAGAAGTATGCAAATGAGATAATAGAAAGATTCAAGATGCAAGGTTGTCATCCGGTGGAAAATTCAATAGTATAAGAGACTATGTTGACTCGACAAGGTGTAGGGGAGGAATATAACCCTACTAACTACAAAAGATTGATTGCAAGTTCATGTACATCACAGTAACTAGACCTGATCTTAGCTATGTTGTTTGTTTGTTAGCTAGGTTCATGTCTCAACCAAGGAAAGAGCATTAGGAAGCGCAAAAAGAGTGCTGAAGTATCTAAAAGGTACATGTACTTTTGGATTATACTATTCAAGAAGTACAATAGAGAACTTGAAGATGTTCACTAATAGTGACTATGCAAGGGATGTGAAAGATAGGAAGTGTACTTCTGGATATGTTAGCATGTTTAGAGGAACAATGATTAATTGGAGTTCAAGGAAGCAAGACATTGTAGCCTTGTCATCCACGGAGGTCAAGTATGTTGCTGCAGCAAATTGTGCATGCCATTGCATCTGGATGAAAGGCTTATCGGAGGATTTAGGTGAAAAGATAGAAGGTTCCCTGAAGATAATGTGTGACAATACCTCTACAATAAAACTATTAGAGAATCCTGTCATGCACAGAAAGACCAAACATATCCAAGTACGATTTCACTTCTTAAGAGATTCGGTAAGTGAAGAATGTGTGAGGTTGGTGTTTTGTGATACTAAACATCAAGTAGCAGACATCATGACCAAGCCTTTGAAGTTGGAGGATTACAAGAAATTCAGGCAAACTATGGGAGTAGTGGAAATAAACTAAATAAGTTTAGTTTAGGGGAGGATATTGAAGTATGAAGCCATGCAGACATGGATCCGAGTCATGCCATGCACACGTGGGTTTGCAATCGTACGCATGTGGATGTTGAATGGATTGAAAGAGTTGGTCAATTAGAACAAGTCAGTCATACGTGTTTGTTTTCTAGTTAACTAATTTCTAGTTAGTTTGTTGAGTATATTTCGTTTCTATTCTGTTGATTGTAAGCCTATTTAAAGGCAGTTGATTATGACTAATAAGATCATCACATTCACGAGAGTATTCTTTGTATATCACTTAAATTACTTCAGAGGAAGGGTTGCTTTGCAGCTTTGGATGCGGCTACCACAGATAGTTGCGACTAAACCACCACCTCCCATGTGGTTAGTGTCATCGGCTCTCGGTCACGAGTATTTGAAGCCGCAACGGCTACTCTCCAATAGCACTTAACGAGGGTACACCCTTAAAGGCTCTTTTTGGTTTATTTTTCTAGTATTAATTTTTCTCACCTATAAATACACTACATATTTCTCTATATCTTACACGAACAAATATTATATTTGCACACAAATAATACAATTATATTTTTGGATTCCTTAAAAAAAGAGCGGGTGCAGTCCAAAAAACGGGCAAACGAGATGCGAGTAGTAGCTCAAGGGGAGGCGGTTCCCACCACCGTGTTACCTGATTATGTTAACTCACATTGCACCCGGGCAATACATATATCCTTTAATAAATACATGTATCCTTTAACAATGTGAGGGTACTGGTGCTAGCACCACTTAAAGTACTTGAGAGTAGATGAGGGTATTTGTGAGATTATCTAAGTTTATTGATTAGTGTTAATAGTATGTGACGATACATGAAAGTTATACTCCCGTTATTTTTATTATCAGTTAGACACACTTTTATAAATACAAAATCATTCATATTTAGATCATTAAATTTGAATATGTCGTTGTAAAGCTAACTATTGTAATTAGTTTAAGCTTATCTTAATAAACTATAACTAATCTAATAAAGTATAGTTGTAAATCAACTTAACATAATTTGGCTACTTTATAAAACGTCTTTACATGGCACCCAAAACGCAAAGGCCAGTTACGATGCTGAAGATGATTCATGACGCATATATACTTTAATAAATTAAAATCATTTGGGCTTCTTTTTGTTATAGGGAAAAGGTGGTTTGTAGTCTCCAATATGAATTTGAAATAATTTATTTTTTAAATTTACAAGTTGTCATAACACAAAACGGTCATCCCAACCAAATACTATTATAGGTAATGACAATGTTATTTTTTTCAGTTGTTTTTGTCGTTGTAAGTTATGGAGATTATCATCTTATCATTTGTTCATTGTTTTGGACGGTTCTTGTAATTGTATTGAGAAAATCGTTCTTAAATCACTCGGTTATTATAAGATATTTTTAACTGTTTAAATATTTCTCCCTTAATTATTAACTTTTTCTTGGAATTGAATGAGTTAAATGCAATATAAATCTTTCTACAATGTAGTGATTATCTTTCTCAATTTAAAAACAAGTATGAACTTTACTTATTATTTAATACTTATTTCTTCACCTTTACCTTCTACTTCAATTTAATTTAATAAAAAAAACTAATCACTATATAGTAACTAACATTTATATGTGTTTTGTTTTTCACTTGATCGATATTTGACACAAATTTACCTAACTTGTGGTAAATAACTTGATATATAAAACACAATGATTAAAAATATATATAAAACATAATGATTAAAAATATTTAAAATAAAATGACAAATGTAAAACCAGAATCCTTTTTAGTATATTTTAGATTTTTTAAAACATGATATTGTTCATTTCAAATAAAACATTAATAATAAAGTGGCAAGTAAACGTGCAATAAATTGTGGTGCAACCCCCTTTTGAATAGCAAATCCAATTCTACTAAAAAAAGCTTTCATACTTAAAGTGCGACAAATTACTATGCACGACCCATTGAACCCCGTTCAGAAGATCCACGGCCTGAGGGCGAGAAAATCAAGTACCAAAAGCAAAACGGATAAAACATAAGTTGATTTTCTAAGCAAGTTTTCTTGTGTTTAGCAATTTTTTCTAATTTTGCTTCCAACGCAACCTGACCCGCAACAAAACCATTTTCCCTAAACACTACAATAGGGACACTTCTGTAAGATCTACAAGCGTGTTTTACTCTTTCCCACCAAAACATAAGGATACTAGCTGGTTGAAGAGTATACCTCCATTCAAGCGGATCCGTCAAAAATTCCACGAGCGCCTTCTTTATAGTAAAAATTTCCGCTAGTTTAAAAACATCGCATAAAGTATTTGTAATCAAATCATGCTTATATTTAAACCCATAAAGATCCTTGCAGACTGTAGTGAAGTGCATGCTCGTTAAAAGAATCCAAACACGCCTTGTGACAAACTCGACTTGGCTTATCACCCAGAAACAAATGGATCATTATTCGGTATTTAAGAACAAACATGTACTTCAAAGCCGACATATGCTGATCAAGTCCCTCAATGGAGATGCCCGCTAGAACATCTTGAGCCCAGATAGCCTTTAGACAGTCGAACACCGGTCTTTGACGAGAAGATAGATCAACTTTCACTTCTAGATTTTGTATGATCCCGCTAAATAAAGCACTCGCTAAAACACATTGAGCTTTATATTAAATACCATTTTTGATATAACTTTACCTGAAAAAAGTTAAAACCCTAAATTAATCAATTTGAATTGTTTTATCATAGCTCGTCGTAACAATGCTATGGTGAATTTTAAAGCTATAATTTATAGGGTTATTGGATTTTAATAATCTCAAGTTTTATTTATTATCCAAGATTAATCCCAACACAATAAATGTTTACAGATACTCCCAACTTTGAGTTTATTTTCTTCCAACGATCTCTCACTAACTAAGAGTTAACCGCGTTAGTTTTTTTGATGATGTGGTTGTTTTTGTGGCCAAAACACTAAACAGAAAGTTGAAATCTATCATCAGATCCGTCAATTTGAAACTTTCGCAACAAAAAACTCGTCAATCTCCACCTCCTAATTTGAACCGCCGAACTCGTTGGAGGTAAATTTCAGGTGATGATGGAGGTTAGACGATGAAAAACGGACCTAACTAAGACTAGACGGTGTTGGAGTTGTAAAATGACTCAAAGTTTGCCACATTTCATCAAAAAGATTAACGAACGTTAACTATCAGTTAGTAAGTGATAATTAGAGGAAAATAAGTAAAAGTTAACAGTATCTGTAAATATTTCCTGAGTTGGTATTAATTCCGACTAATAAATAAAAGTTAGGATTACTAAAATATAACAACCCTAATTTATATTACCATCAATCTATTTATTTAAAAGACTTAATTACATAAATGGTTCCTGTGGTTTATGCAAAATAACAGATTTAGGTACTAAGACTTTTTTGTAACAGGTTGGGGTATTGTATTTTAAATTTTATAACGAGTTAAGGTACTAAGACTAACAGACGTTAATTTTTCTGTTAAATTTAAGTTAAATGACTAAAATACCCTTTGAGGGGCTATTTTTGTAATTCTATATATTTACTTTATACAGGGACCATTAGTGTAATTAGATACAACTTTTAAAAACTCAACCCCTTTCCCTGTCAGCCTCCATCACCACCACCACCACCACCACCACCACCACCATATACCCACTGTTACCACCACCCAACCCTTATACCCATCGGCCACC
>BJCM01062017.1:0-12157 GCA_018326385.1 Flaveria bidentis | reverse complement strand
ATGAAAAGAGTATTTTCGTATATAAACTACTCAAGGTACTTTAACGCTTTTAAAACTAGAACTCACTCAGCAACGCTGACTTTTATACATTTTCAGTTGGCAGGTAATTTGTTGCTGAGGATGGCACGCGGGGGAAGCTACTCGGCGGAGCAAGACTGACATCCATTCTTAATAGAAATCACTGTTGTTTTGTAATGCAGTTAAACTATTCTTTTGTATACTGATTAAACCAAGGTGTATTGCTTAACAACAGCGTTTATAATGAGACGAATGGCTTTTGTTAAAAATTAATTCCGCTGCTTAAATTTGTACGCTGGTAATGTTTTATGTAATTACAACGGTGAATGGCCAATTGTGAGGTCTCCGGGAACTAGGCCTTACAGTTTTGCTCTTATACGTGTGTATTAGCTTTAGTAAACTTGTGTAATACACGGGTTAAAAAATATAAAAATTATATAATTCATAGAGTTACAAATATTTCGTACGATTAAATTACGTATTACTATAACAATGAAAAATAAAAAGTTACATTTATTAGTTATAAATATTCGAATATTTTTTTAATAATATAACCAAGTTATCTTAAAATCACACTAAACTAAAATATATTAATATATCAATACATACTTTTTGTGTTTTTATGTTTTTTAAATTGAATCTAATTTGGCTTTAAAACTATGTATAGTTAAAAACAATATGATTACAAAATTAAGTTGATAATATAAAAAATTAAATTCAAAACAAAATGAATTATTACTATTAATTTAGTTCCTTAAAATAAAAACTTGATTAATATAATATATTAATTTAGGCGGGGATTTTTTGATGAGTAACATGAGAGCGCTATGTGGTATTTTAGTTACTCTTTTATTATCTATACTTATACTTATTAATAAAATAATAACTTTAGTGCCACGTAGCATTTTTTAAGCGTCTATTTTTTTAATTCCCGCCTAAATATGTATCTGTTTTTAGTGTTAGTCTATGTTTATTTAACTAAAAGTCAACTTCTGATACAAGAGATATATAAGGAAAATTTAGAAATTTAACCCTAAATTAGAGCATAATGTTTTTGGAAATTAAATCATATCCTATATTTTTTCTTTCTTCAAATAATTCATCAATAAAAACTGTAAAAATCATTTATGATTTTCTTTATCTATGAAATCGATTCCTTGATTGTGTGTTTTCATTAAATACTCGGTTTATATTTGAAGCTTTAATCTTTTGCGATTATAATTTAACCTATCATTGTCTATAATTGTGTTTTTTAATATTATTTTACTTTTTTTTTTATTATTTTAAGGTGATTTACTTCAAATCCATCTATGAAGAGATATTACATACTTCTACTTGTTAAACTTCTAAAATTCTTTTTATGTGTACTGCCATTTTATTATTATGTTTGATTGGAATTCGTTTGATATGTGTGCAAATTGTTTTGATTCATCTGGAAGTAACATTGAAAATCACACTTTTATTCAACGGTTGATTTTGACACTTTTAGCCAAAAGGATTTCTTTTAAATTCAAGAGTAAATTGTCATTTTCGTCCCTATGGTTCAGTGAAAATTGCCACTTTTATCCAATAGTTTGTTTTTTCGTATCTGGGTCCCTGTTGCTAATTTAATATACCCCTTTAAATATATTGCTATTTTAGTCCATATGGTTTGGGCATGTTTGCCAATTCAGTCCAAAAAAACCCACCACCTTGTCATAAAACACTACATCACCATCACCCATGATGGAACCACCACACCACCACCACGTCACACAACCACCACCACACCACCACTCTATCATAAGAACCACCAAACCAACACCACCACCATATCATAAAATCACCAACACCACACCAGACTGTTGTTACCACCGCACACTAGATCACCACCACCATGTGGACCTTAGAAACCAACCGTTAATCTCGAACTTGTAAACAACCCCTTCAAAACGCATATGGAACCCTTGAAAACGAGTATTGTAGAGGTATTAGTAGGGTTTGATATGTGTTTTCGAAACGGTATGTTACAAGTTCAATATTAGTTGTCGATTTCTAAGCTTTATGTGGTAGCGACGATCCAGTGTGCGTGGTGGTGGTGGGCACTCTGGTATGGTGTTGGTGGCATTGGTTTGGTGGTTCTTGTGACTAGTGGTGGTGTGGTGGTTATTTTTGAACTGAACTGGTAAATATGCTCAAACCATAAGGACTAAAATAACAATGTATTCAAAGAGGATATATTAAATAAGATTTAAAAAAATAAAAACATATATGTAAAATGATCAATATACCTCTCATTTAATGGGAATTTTGGATGAAATTAACGGACTTGATGAATATGACAATTGTAAACGACAGGGGCCCAAATGCAAAAAAAACACTATTGGATGAAAGTGATAATTTTCACCAAACCATAGAGATGAAAATAATAATTTACTAAAATTTCAAAGAAGATGATTCAGTTTGATGTTACTTGCAACTAGTGAAAATGTTGTTTTTCATGGTCAAATAATTTTAAAAAGTATTATTTTTTAGTTTTAGGTAATATCAATATTTGTAAAGAATAATAAATTCTTTTAAATAAATGAACAAACTAGATGAGTCGCATGGCTCTAACATTTTAGGTGTAAAGCTTGATAACAATGATTCGATACATTAAGATAAAAATCCTAATATTAAAAGACCCTATATACACCGCGTATAGTATGAGACGTGACGTATAATTCCTCGTAATTAATACCTGATATTCAAATTCAAATCAATCGATTTAAAAAACCATATCCTATTGATAGGGTCATACACAGCGTGTGACCAATTTAAATGGCAAAACTCTGCCTTGTCAAATCAATTATTTAGAAGAGCTAAAAGTGACATATATTGTTATACGCCACATATAGGGTTCACCGGTTGCTTAAAACACAGTACATGACGTAAAACTAAATATTTTAATTAAAAAAGAAGATACAAACACTAAAAATTTATACATGAGGTAATAAAATATATTTTTAACTAAGTAAGAGAAGAAGTAAAATTCAAAAAAACTATACGTAACATAAAAAATATATATATATAAAAAAAGACTAAAAAATTTTTCAAAAACTATACATGGTGTGTAGCACCATACGTTCGCCATGGATCAAAAAATAACCCATATGTGGCTTAAGGTGTCATACGCTACGTATAGTTTTTCCCGTCACTTGATTGACGTCTAGTACGTCAGTGAATGTTTTTTACCCCTATATGCGTCGTATGGTGCTATACGACGCGTATAAAGTGACAAGAGTATTAATTCAAAACAGAGAATGTGAGCCCTATGATAAACGATATCGGTCGGGTCATTTACGGCTTTATACTTAATAATCCCATAATTAACACTCCATGATAAATCTACGTTAGAATAAGTCAAAAAGAGCCTAACTTGAGTCACTTTCACCCAATTTCCGTAAACCCGTCAAATACTTTTCCCCCAGAAATCCATAACATGTGATGATACTTTTAGAAAAAAATATCAATTAGATCTTAAATACCTACTACATATCCAAACATAATAAATCATAACAAACAAAATCAACATTTTCTATATGTAACAAACATTACAAACAAATAAGTAAATGCATTATATTAATTACCAAGTAAAAACATATTATTTAGCCCATTTGGGCTGGTTATGCAAACAATTTATCTAATGATGAACAAAATTTGAAACTATAATTCTACAAACACACACAAGTCTACAAGCAAAGCCTTATTCTTTGCTCTTCCCTCTCTTCATATGTTAACATATTACTACTCTCTTCGGCCAAACACCTCTTGTACGGTACAAACCCCTTTGCATAACGTTGTGTTGTTGGTTGGGTTCGATCACTCGATCGCATAACATGGGACGCGAAATCTCCATAACCACTCAAATTAGGCGTAGTGGGACTCTTAGGTGGTAGAGCAGGCAATGAGTTCCATGACAGTATTGAAACGGTCTCCACAGAATTTGACTTTGATTCTGTGGAGCCCGTAACAAAAACTGTCTTCCCAAAAAGCTTTAGGCTTTGGGTCCATACAGATTCTTGTGAGCTCAAAGACATATTTTCATGGTGTGATCTTGACGAACCATGACAAGTAGACCTCAGCGGACTCGCCTCTTTCTTCAATGGGGCCGACACCTTACGAGGATAAGGGCGCACCGACTTCCTCTTAGCTCGAGGAGGCGGGATCTCAATCCCTCCCCCCTCGGCTCCATCGACACCACTTGACCGGCGAACCACTTTGGAGAAGAACTTTTGAGCATGACTTCTTATTTGAACCGCGGTTTTGTTGCCCACATGTTCTGCAAATCCATCAAGATCATAAACCATAAACTTGTTTCAAGAGATTAATCAAATGGTCATACCTTCAATCTGTCTCCATGATCGTCCGTACAGCTTTAGAGCTTCAAGAAACCTTATGTGCTCTTCTTGTGTCCACTTTTCCCTTTGTTTCGTAATCGTATAGGGTTTTCGAGCCTATTCGACATCAAAAGTAGAAAACCAACATGAATTCACAACATCAAAAGAACTATACATTGATGATGAATCATTAAGAGCTTACAAACCTTGAGAGCATAGTCTTCACCGATTGAATATCGATCATCAAATCGACTTTTCGAATGGTAACCATCACCTTGATCCTGTGTTTCAATAATAAGATAACAATGGAGATATCAAGATCAAGATTAGACAGTCAAATATTGATCCAATTAACACTTTGTGACACAATTAAGTCAAAATTAACCTATATAAATAGTCAAAATTGTTAAAAGGGGGAAGAACAATCTTATATACATCAATTGAAATCGATGATGAAACTATCAGATCAACAAATTTAATCACTGCTAATTATCGAATACATACCTCAACCATGATTTCACTGATAATCACTCAATCTGATCCGACCCGTAATCTCAGCTCCACCAGATATATGAAAGATCCGATTAATGAAACCTCAAATCACCAATTTCTTTGAAAAAAACACCAGTGAAAAGAGCAGATAAACAGGGGATATGTGTTGTTTAAGGAAATGAAAGTATGAAACTACTCAAGAAACTAATGTTTTCTAGTTTTTACAAAGAAAAAGTGCAAAAGGGAAGAACAGATGTGACACGTCAGACTGGATTTATTATTAATGTTTTGTTTTATGTTTTAAATAAAAAAATAATAATAATAATTTGGGGGAAATGTGAAGATTTGTGGCTGATGTTGAAGAAAAGACACGGACACGTGACAGTTGAATTAAGGTTCACGGAACGACACCGCTTTTGTCTGCCAGTTGGGTGTAATGGTGGTGGGACAAAATGAAAGATTTTACAAACAATAATATATTTTGTGTTTGGATGTAGGGTTATGACATGATGATACGATGTTTGAAATTATTTACAATGTAATGTAACAAGGGAGTCTATTAGGGTACCGGAGTGTAGCTCAGGTACTAAGCGTCGGATTGCTACCGAGTACGCCACCCCGGCCCTCTGGGGTCGTAGCGTTATTGAGTTGGCTTTTGGGTTTATGAACTCGCTTTTAAAACCCGTGTGTTTTTGTATTAAATTAGTTAATTTCAGATTCAAGTGTTTGTTGTAGTTTTAGATTGGGAAATGTGTCCCTTTTTTAACGGTATCTTATAAAGAAATTCAAATTAAAAATGAGATGATTTTAAAGAGTTGTTATTATTATTGTTATTGTTTGGGTGATTTTTGATGAGGATGGAGTTAGAGTGATTCTTGATAGGTGTGTATAAGGCTAACCGAACAAACACGAACAAAATCTTGTTTATGTTCGTTCATTAAAAAATAATTTTGTTCATGAATTGTTCATGAGTTCTTACCGAACGGGTTTTCTTGTTCGTGTTCGTTCATTAAGGAAATGAACATGTTCATGAACTGTTCATGAACACTTACCAAACGCAAATAAACACAAACAAATTAAACGAAAACAAACAAATGTCTATGAACATGACGAACACAAATTAGTCCATGAACACAAATGAATACAAATGATCACATATTTATTTTAAAATAAAATCAACACTTTCATCATAAAATTTACCCAAAATAAAACACTTGACATAATTATTATAAAAATAACTAACACAAAAATTAAGAACATAATCAAACACATTAACGTACATAAGCGAACACATTACCGAGCATTCATGAATGGACATTAACGAACACATTATCGAACGTTCACGAACATAAATAAACGAACACGGCTTGTGTTCATGTTTGTTCGTTTAACTAAACAAAGAAAATTTTCTTGTTCGTGTTTGTTCATTTACTAAACGAACGAAAATAAACGAACTTCCTATCGACTGAACTTTCAATCTGTTTGCAGGTCTAGACGTGTGTATGTGGGGGGTGTTAGAGGTGATAGAGATTGAAATGAGATAGTCCCCTTTAGGACACTTATAACACCCTCACGAGTTTTATATACCAAAATTTCATAGTAAAATGTTCTGAAATTGTATATATATATTTACCAAAATTTCATATAATGCCATTTTGGTAAATTTCATAAACACATCCGACTTATTCAGAATGTAAACAAAAAGTGGGTAGACTATATAGTGCCATTTTGGTAACTTTCATAAACACATCCAACTTACTCAAAATGTAAACAAAGAGTTGATAGACTTATTTCAGCTAACGACTCATCATCCATTTAATGGCACGTTTGAATTAATGTCAACATGACCTACACATTAAAATATATGTACTATATTATATTTATGTCATAGTGCAATAAGATTACAACAACGACATATTACCGTGAGCATTTGATAGCTCGTATATAGAGAAACCTACGTAATACCATATGTAATTTCCAACTCTGTTCAACAGAAGAATTAATGCTAGAAACAAACTAATAAAAATTATAATGCCCATATTACCTAACCGGTAGTTTAGTTTGAGTTTGAGTTATAAAAAAATAATAATAACTAGAGCTAGAAAGAAACTCAAACTAAAGTTTCTATGAATTAGTTGATTGGATCTATCATACGAAACAACTAGTTTTATCGATTAGTTGAGTAGAATGTTTATCATATTTGTTAGATCTAGGAACAATAGATCTAAATCATTTTGTATAGGCTTAGAACTTTAATCAATACTTGTAATGAATATTTGTAATTCATTATTTTGATGTATGTATGATGTATATATGTTAACTCGTATGTGTGTTCATTTATGTGTATTATTGCAGGTACAAACATAATACTTGGCCAATTTCTGAAATTGACTAAGTGTAATAAACATCTACGGATGAACATTTTTGTTCTTCCGTATATATCTTTCTTACAAGACTATCATCCGAACATATTCTACAGAGGAACATTAGTGCAAATGAGACTACAAGACCAAAGACTCATTGATGAACATTTCACATGGAGATGAGAAATTCAAGTGAAGACATTTACAGAAAGCAAACTCCCGCGAAAGACAAAAGTAGTTGCAGAAGACAAAGTAGCTGCAGAAGACCAAACACTTGTACTTAAATCACAAAGTGTTTCAAGTCAACAAGTCAATCACGGTCTCTAATAGATTCACTGTTTCCTTAACAGAAACACACCTGTCTATAAATATGAGTCCTAGGTTTCACATCATGGGGGCGACCAGACGGCAAACACCAAACATCAGATCGATTCACATAATCAATCAAACTTAAAAGCCTAGCAGCCGTCACATCAATACATCTCAAACATCAAACGTTCGAAGAAATCATTGTTTATATCAGTCATCATTTGTTCATCTGTAATCGATAATAAGTTTTAATGAAATACTCTTGAATCAAATCTTGTTCTTTTAGGGGACATTACTTTCAGTTCTGTCAGATGTCCAAACATGGGGGTGTGTTAATTTAGCACGGGGGTGTGTTAATTTAGCACGGGGGTGTGTTTCTAGAAAGGTATGGGGGCGTGCTTAATGAGGCACGACCCCATGCTTGGACTCCAAAGCTCGTATTACTTTAATTTCTTATCAAATATGCTTTTTTGTCCATCATGCCCTTTTAAACACCAGAAAACACAATTTAACATTTTTAAGTACATATTCATCATTTTAAGGGAGATATTAAAAAGTAATTGATGTGCTTTTGATAGGATTTTTATGTATAATTTGGAGCACATCATCATGCATCAACTGAAGTGAAACTTCAAAAGTTTCAACTTTTATCTCAGCAATATGTGAAATTATTAAATTCTCATATTGAATCAAAGAACAGGTATGGGTTGAGATATAATGCTGTTGCACCTCCTCTGAACGATAACTATACAACTTTACCTAATATAATGACAAATATCTTGTCAAATCAATTTATGCCATGCACCAAGTTTGAATCAAAATCTAATGAACAAGTTAATAACAATGAATCTGAGGTGAGTGAACGTGAGTCTTTTGAATAAAATAAAATCAAACAAAATGGCTTAGAATTTGACTTTGATGAATGTGATGATTTGGATGATTCTGATGAACATGATGATAAATCTACGGATCAACATGATATTGGTAAGAATGTTTCATTTGAAACAATCATTCCCAAAGTTCTTGAGCAAACAAAGTTGCCATATCCTCCAAAGCAAAGAAACATGTTGAAGACTATTTACAAAACAATAGCTCAGCTAAATGACGGTCTTCAAGAACTTTATCAGCAACAAAAACATTCAACTAAAGAGATTGAAAAGTGTACATCTACTAAAGTACACACAACTTCCATAGAAAAGGGAAAGAAGCAACTATCAGCAGAACTTCTCCAGAAGAAGAAACATTCTTTAGTAGCAGATCTGCGGGAGAACAAATCCACTGAGTTAGTAGATGATCTACGGAATCCAAAAGAAGCAATCAACAAGAAAACAAATCAAAAAGATATGAACTCAAAGCAACAAACTTCAGTTTATAAACATGAACCTTTTGACATCATGTTAGGAAGGGAAAAAGGTCAGCCGCTGCAAAGTTTAAAAAGGAATTGAAGACTCAAAGACAACAAAAGAAGAAGAAAGTGATTGAATCTGATAACGAGTCAAAAGAAATGTATTGCAAATGGTATGACATGAAAAATTACAACACTCAAGATTGTTACTTCAGCAACTATTGCTCCATTTGCAATATGAACAATCACATGACTTCAGACTGTTACTTCAATAAACACTGTGCTATTTGTAACAAAAATAATCATTCAGTTCAGGAATGTTATTTATAAAAAAAACAAGACAAAAAGCACAAAAAAGAAACAACCTAAGAAGGATGAAGCAGAATCTCAATCCAATGATGATCGCAAAGATTCAAAATTAAAGAAACAACAAAAACAAAAACAAAAGGTGACAAAACTAAAGGAGAAATCATCTGCTGATGGTGAACCTTTAAAGAAAAGACCACCTCATCAGCAATCAAGAACACCTCACAAAAAGGTGGATTTGACAAATAAGAAGTCAAATGCTGATAATACTTTCTTTGATAATTTTGAAAAGAAACTCATGTTTCACACTCAAAATAAAAGGATGTTGAAACTTTCAACAATCAAGGATCATCATTAAACTCAAAACAGTAAACAAATAAAGAAAAGATGCTTGAGGAAGAGATTGAGAAACCAGAACAAAATTCCACAAGATCATCATCAACAGAATCATCCTCACCACAAACAACACACAATGAATCAATTAAATCTAAAATTAATGCTAAAACTTCAAGACTCATTCATGAGTGAGTTACAATTTTAGACAGTACTGGAACACTCAAGATCATTAAGGTTTGGGTTTCCAATTCTAATTGATTTCTTTAATTGTGCAGGAACAATTTTAGAGAGCTGATAACAAGTGATATGTTGACAGTGGTTGTTCTAGACATATGACATGAAACTATTCTCTTCTCCATGACTTCAAATATAAAAATGCTTCTTATATGGCACTTGATAGGGATAAAAAGGGAGGTAAAATTGTTGGTGAAAGAATGGTAACTAATGGTGTGCTCAAATTTAAGAAAGTAAATTATTATAAAAATTTGTAATGTAACTTACTGAGTGTGTCTCATATTTGTGATCAAAATTATACCATATTATTTGATAACACTAATTGTTACATTCTTAAGCTAGATTTTCAGTACCAAAAGATTGGATCCTTCTTAAAGCATCAAGAAAAGGAAACACATATGTTTTGGATATGAACAATAAAACACTCATAAGCAATGAAACATGTCTGCTATCTAAGTCATCAGAAAATGAATCTCAGTAGTGGCATAGAAGGCTTGTTCATTCCAACATGAAGAAAATGAATAAATTTGTGAAAAATGATTCAGTCATTGGATTGCCAAAGAAAGAATTTTATTATTCAAACTATGTCTTTCATGTTATAAAGGAAAACAACAAAGAGTGTCACATAAATCCAAAATTATCAATACAAACACTACAACACTCAAATTGCTTCACATGGATCTTTTTGGTCTAACCAATATGAAAAACATTGGAAAAAGTCAATATTGTTTACTGGTTGTGGATGATTTCACTAGATTCATATGTGTATTTTTCTTAAAACAAAAGAGTGAAACATTAGAAACATTAATGGAGTTTGTCACCAAGATTGAGAATCAACTTGATTTAAAAGTTAAATTTTTCAGGAGTGACAATGGGACTGAATTTGTTAATACTGTCTTAGACTCTTTTTGTAGGAATAAAGGCATTACAAGACAATTCAGGGCACCAAGAACTCCATAACAAAATGTAGTTGATAAAAGAAGAAACATAAATCTTATTGAAAATGCTAGCTGATTCACAATTACCAATCACCTTTTGGGTTGAAGTAATGAACGCAACATGCAATGTTCAAACAGGACGTTAATTGTCAAAGAACACAATAAAACACCTTATGAACTTTTATTTAAAAGAAAACCTTACATAGGATATCTTAGAGCTTTTAGGTGTCATGTATTTGTTTTAAACACAAAAGAACAATTGGGAAATTTTTTAAAGAAGGCTATGATGGTTTCTTTGTTGGATATTCTTCAACATCTAAATCATATAAGATTTACATTCCACAACAAAACATTATGGAAGAAACTCCTAATGTGTCATTTGATGAATCCTTATTTCCTAAATCTATAAAAGGATTATCATGGTTGTTTGATATAGATGCACTCACAGGCTCATTAAACTTTAGTTATTTGAATAATGCAGGTTCTGCAAATACATGCTATACATTTGTTCCTCCAAACATGAATGAAGTGTCATTATCTAGCTGATCCTCCAAGAATACAAACTTCAAGTATCATGGAACAAGGAATACCAGATAATGTCAATAATGCAGCACAAGACTAGCCAAATGGATCTACATCCTCAGATGCAAACACTTCATCAACAGCTGCTAACTCTGCATCCGCAAATAAGTGTTCTACATCCGGAGATATGGATATTGCATCAGTAGATGTTCCATCCACATCAGTAGATATTCCACACATTAGAGATAACTCATTGCATTCCAAAGAGTTAATGCCAGAAAGTCAACAAATACCATCCGTAGATGTTCCTGTACCTCCTATGGAAGCACAAAATACATCCAAAGAAGTTCTTGTAGAAGACATTCACAATGCAGCTGATGTACAAACTCAGGAGGAAAATCATTCAGCTTCCAATTATCAACATGATGATCACTTTGATTACTTCATAAATCCATCATCTTAGCTGGATCCATTTGCATCAATGAATACGACTAACTTGGAATCATCTATTCCAGTTGAGTCCATTTCAACAACAAGAATTCATAAAACTCATCCAATAAACAATATCATTGGTGATCTTAATGAAAGAACCACAAGAAGCCAAGGGGGAGCTACAAACATCTGTTTTTTCACTTGTTTTATTTTATAAGTAGTTCTTCCAAACATCACAATTGCACTAAAAGATAATAGCTGGAGTAAGCAATACAGGAAGAACTTCAACAATTTAGAAAGCAGAAAGTCTGGAATCTAGTTGATCTACTTGAAGGACAACATCCAATTGGCACAAGGTGGCTCTTCAAGAATAAACTATATGACAGAGACATAATTGTGAGAAACAAAGCAAGGTTGATTGCACAAGGTTATACTCAAGAAGAAGGGATAGACTATGATGAAGTTTTTGCACCAGTTGCAAGAATTGAAGCCATAAGAGTATTC
>BJCM01062016.1:0-15367 GCA_018326385.1 Flaveria bidentis | reverse complement strand
GCCGCCGCCGCTGGAAACCACCGTCGCCTCCGTAAACCACTGGCGCCCGCCGGAAAACAACCGTCGGCCACCGCCGCCTCCGGAAACCACCCTCGGGCCACCACCGCCGTCGGAAACCACCATCGGCCACCATCATCGCTCCCCATCACCATCATAACCACTTTTACATTTCATTGATTCGTTTTTCCATACTTAACAAACAACACAAAGTAATGATTAATTTATTTCTAAAGGGTAACCAGACATGACAATGGAATGTAATGATTCATTTAATTCCTTTATCCATTCCATTCCTTCATTCTTTCCATTCATTCGTCCATTCCATTACCTCATACCAAACAGACCCTTAAAGTATTCACAACTTATTTTTTATATTTATCCATATAATTACATTAAATATTACGATTTTCTCTCTCTTCTTTTCAACTTTATTATAAATGTTTTTCTCTCCTTCACTCACAACCACTTAAAATATATTAAAATATTATAGGTTTTAACAACGTTTCCAAAAAATACAGATTGAACAGTAAATTTCCTATATCCTTCGCTCACAACCACTAATAACTATACCATATAATATAAGAAATACACTCACATAATTTTAGAGAATCAGCTGTGAATGCTCTTACTGGTGTTATAATCATCAAAATAACAAATTTACCCCAAGAACCATCAACGCAATTAAGTTTTTAAGACGAATTTCATATATCGTTCTTTAAATTGGCATAATTATATATTTTCTTAAATAAGTTTAAAGATCATTTTACATTATGCATTAAAAACTTGTGTTTTGAGAAAATATATAATTTAGTACTTTTATAAGGAAATATATGTAATTCTTTCAACTTTATAATATGCATAGTAAATTAGATTAACATTAAAACTTTTTCTATGTTTTTATTATATAATGTTAATAATAATAATAATAATAATAATAATAATAATAATAATAATATTATTATTATTATTATTATTATTATTATTATGTTGTTGTTTTATTTTTTATTTACATACATTTATAAAATTATTTGGTTTTTTTGACCATATTTCTTAACCCTTTGATTTTTTTACACATCTGTTTAAAAAATATCAGCCTTTTTAAACATCTTTGTTAAATTATTTATTTTTTCAGGGCTTACTTTACAATGCTTCGTTTTTTGAAGTACTTAAATCGTTTTGTTTTGAAACGTCTTTCGTCTTTGTTTCTTTTTCTTATATTTCTCTAAACTTTCTGCTTTTAAACATAGTATCTTGTAATCGTACGTTTTTAAAAGTTCAAATGGTTTTAAAACAAAATGTTATGAAAAACCAAGAAAAATTAAAACAGAGCATTGAAAAACCGAACATAATAAGAAAGACATTAGACAACCACAGTTTAAAAAGGACGTTTAAAAGGAATGGGTTTAAATAAGATGTTCAAAAACTATAAAAAAACAGTTTATAAGCATGATTTAAAAAGTCAAAAAAATGTTAATAAAGACATTATATTTTTAAAGGTAACTCCAATGAATGTTACATGTGGTAAAATGATTATTTTAACAACTTAACATCTCTATCTGTTAATCAACAAACTCAAAGATCATGAATGATCAAAGAGATGTAGATTGCTAAGAATTATATGCGTAATTTTTAAATTTTAAAAACCAAATCGAAAACTTTAACCAAAAAGATTATAGGAATATTCACTTAATTTACTATTTTTTTATAAGGCCACTAAGTTGTATAGCACTTATATGTTTATGTTAAATCGACCAATTCAAGTTCTGGGTGTTTCACTAACAACCTAGAGCTACATATGAAACATATACAATAAAACATAAAGACAAATAAATAAAAAATAAAAAATATATTATATATAAATACATTGTTAGTAACATTGTTTGTTGACTGTTGCATTCGCAAAGAGTAGGCATATTTAAACATTCTAACTCCGTCCGGAATATTCGGTTGCAAACCCCAAGCGAAGATATTAATATAATTCATGTAAAAATTATATATTTACATTTTTATATCCTATCAATTTAAACTACTTATATGCTTTTTTTTTGTTTTGTTTTTGTTTTTGTTTTTGTTTTTGTTTTTGTTTTTGGATCATTTTTGAGTTTTAGGCTGGAAACAAGTGGGTTTGTAGATGGTTAGTGAGTGGGCTTATAACTGGTTTGTGGATCATGGTCTGAAGACCTGTGGGCTGTGGTTACCCATTTTGTTTCTGCAACACGAGGATCTTTATTGTGCATGGGTTGATTCATGAGTTGTTGGAGCCTATTTTTCATAGAACCCCAAATTTGGGAGGTCTCACCAGTCGGTAAAACGTAGGCATTCAACATAATTTTTAACTGGTTTATTAATTAAAGTCATAACAGCGGAAATCTTCTTAAAAATCCAAAGTGGCAATTCCATAACCAACTTAAAAATGTATAGTATTAGAAGGAAAATAAATGAGGGGAATGCCAATCTTCAAGTAGTAAGGTAGCTCCATGATCCATTCAATAAGTCATCACATATACTTATCAGTTGTCACGTAATATAAGGTGTGCAAAAGTCTGCAAAGCTAAGTGAGTCATGGGTTTGCTTAAAGAAACTTTATAACATCTATAATCATCATACATACATCATCATACATAATATAAATCATCATTGCACATGTTTATAGGGTCCAACAATTGCTTTAATGGTAGACCAAACATAAAGTCACGATACAATTATGGGACTTTATTTATATCTCATGAAAGGACTTTACATTTATGTTTTTATTAGAGAACTTCACGTCTTAAAAAAAACTTAAGTAAATTACATGATTGGTCCATGTGTTTTACCCATATTGTAATATTGATCTCAACTTTTGAGAAATTACATGTTTGGTCCCAACTATTTACCTAGTGATGCATTCATGTTTTGTATGTGTTTAAAATGTTTAAATGCATGCTTTTAACGTGATTTTCCTATCGATCGTAATCACTTTGTGTTAGGTTTGAATTATAGATGTGAGAAGCTTAAATGATGTATTCAAAGGTTGCACGAAGATTAGATGATATATGGATTGCGACACCGTATCATCCACAAACAAGTGGGCAAGTTGAAGTATCAAACAGGCAAATTAAAGAAATTCTACAAAAAAACAGTACGAACCGATCGCAAGGATTGGTCCACCAAATTTATTAATGCATTGTGGGCGTATCGTACTGTATATAAAACACCTATTGGTACTACTCCTTACCGGTTGGTTTATAGGAAGGGATGTCATCTACCTGTTGAGCTGGTTCATCGTGCTTTATGGGCAGTGAAAGAGGTTAATATTAATTATGATGTTGCAGGTAGAGGGCACGTGAGGTGACTTGACATACAAAAGGATACGAAATGACCATTTTACCCTCACGTAGAGGGCACGTGAGGTGACTTGACAACCAAAATAGATGACTGTCCAACTTAGGGACCAATAATGTTATGACTAGGTACACAATTAAGACCAAACCTGTAATTTCTTAAAAGTTAGGACCAATATTGTAATATGAGTAAAGCATAGGGATCAATCCTGTAATTAACTCAAAAAAACTTTATATCTATGTCTCGTAAAAATACGTTACATCTATGACTCATAAAGACAACTTTACATCTACGCCTCATAAAAAGAGCTTTTATATTTTTTGACCAATGCTCAAACACGATCATTGAAACACTCATTCAATCGTTTAGATTCATAAAAGGAGCATATGTTCCTCCCCACATCGTACTTGAACCAAACTTTAAGTATATTTACATATTACAATTATGTGGTAACTAAATATATATAATTTTCATATAAATCAATATATTTATTGAAAACTCATCTAATATATAGTTATTGTCTCATGTGATGCAAAAGTGAAAAAATAAGGACATAGGAAGTCAACTTAATGCAATGCTCTAGTCCTAAAGCATGAGCAAAGCGTAAAGAAGATGAACATATACTAGGAGGGGTTGTAAAATATTAATAATTGATATGTAATTTTTAATATATTATTGCTTTGTCCAACACAATAAATCATATATCAATAGAAAAAATAAGATAAAAGGAAAGCACACGTCAAAAACATTTAACATCATATCACATACCCAAATCACACAAACTAGTATGTTATTCTGTAACTACTCGTACTATAATAGATTGACTGTTTGTTGCTTGTTATCCAAGAAAGTATCGCTTATTCCTCCGTTATCTACCTTGTCACTATGATACCTCATCTTGTGTCACGGAGTCATAAACTCTTTGATTAGCCTTCTTTGCCTACAAATTCAAGAAAGCAAAATGCATGATTACAATATTACACACGAAATAGACTAGAAGAATGACAAAACGAGAATCGTAACGCACTTCCTCTTCCCAATTCGTGCACAAAGTCAAAATAAAAAGAAATAATGCTTGAGCTAACAATGCTGCAATGATACCGAACCATAATCCCTGCATAATCAACAAGAGTTGCATAAGAAACAAAGATAAAATTTTAAGGTGAAGGGGGTGATCTCATCACACACACCACACCATATCATGTACACACCAATCATATTATGTCATGTCACACCAACACACCACACTATCAAATTTGGCGGCGACGGTGTTACCACACCATGCCACACACACCACAACATCAATTTTGGCGGCGGCGGTGTTGCCACACCATGCCACAGACACACCACTATATCATACACACACAAGAGTTCATAGTACGGGTTTGCCGTGCTGCACCAAAAAGTCAGGCGTAGGGGCCCCGGAGGCGGTATTGGCGCGTGAAGTAAGGTGCCGCCGCGCCCTCACAATGGATAAACCTCCCACCCTTAATATATGTTAGAACTTGGTATATCATCATATTTATCAAATAAAATATAATCATAATATCATATATAGCTATTTTCAAACTAAAAACATTTATAGTACCCTTTTGTTATAACTTGCATTATGACATGAGAAAATGGATTGTAAGGAGAAACAGAAGTTATAACTTGCAATCATGCATTATGACATGAGAATAAGTCTTCTAAGGAAAAAAAACAGAAGTGTGTACCGTACATATTATGAATTGTATTTAATAAAATTAATAAACATAAGATTTGAATATTTTTCAGAGTGTATTTTATTGGTTGTATATGTATAAACCTGGGCCGAGGCGAAAACAAAAAATGGGGCCTACGATACGACGTATAAAAAGTATATACCGAATAACTTGTATATAAAAAAATATAATACGACGATGATTGTTATAACAATATATAAACAAAAGGAAAGTATTATAACAAAATGATATAAGTTACTTATTAATTTATTATATATAATATATTAAAAATATTAAATATCCCCCTCCCGAGAGACCGGGCCCTAGGCGGTCGGTCACCTGCCTTTATGGAAGTTTTGGGTTAAGTACTCCCAAAACAAACAGAAACATGAGATCGAAAAGACAAAAGTTACTACCTTCCCTCCCATATGAAGTACAAAAGCAAACAAGATCGCCAAAGGAATCCCAATCAAATAATACGCTCCCAAGTTCACAATCGCGCCTATTTTTTGTCGCCCGCTACCTCTAACGGCCCCTAAATATCGTAAGTACCAAGAGAACTGATGTTAGAACTGTAAAAGAGTGTATAACAGTTAACATTTTTGTATATATGCTTAAACATTTAGAATTATAACACATGAGTAGTTCACTGGTTTGTTGTAACCTGAAAGCACAGATTGGATGCCATCAACAACATGAGATCCTGCAAGAAGCAGCATCATATGTGCAATGTAACTCACAACTTCTTCTTCATTGCTATAACAGTACCCCCATAATTTCCGCCCCAAAATCAAGATCAATGCACCCAAAACGCCTTCGGTCATTACAGAAAACATTGAAACGCGTATTGCTAAACGTGCTGCTTTTGCCCTTCCAGCTCCCAATTCATTTGAAACCCTTACACTGCAAACAATTTGAAAGAAATGTAAACTAAAGAACTTGAATATTAAGTTTTAACAACGTCAAGTACAAAACATCAGTAAATCACCTTGTGGCAGCACTTAGACCAAGAGGAATCATGTAAATCATTGAGCATGTATTGAGGCTGAAATGAAAGTTGTTAATTTACCAGATTAAGCGGACGAAATGCAAAATAAATAGATCAGTATTTGGGTTGGATTCCACTGATTAACCTGATAGAAAGAACTGAGGTTTCTAGTTGTGGATTAGGAAGAAGGCCAGATAGCAACACCATCATCTCGAACGACCAAATCTCCAAACTACGAAAACAAACACGAGTTTTAAAAAAGGGTGTTGATTAAAAAACCAAAAAAATTATCAAAGTTCAAGAAAAAGAAAATCTTGAATTACCAGACCATAACTGCAGAAGGAACTGCAAGTTTCAAAAAGGTTGGAATATTATGAAAAGCCTCTTTTGAGAAACCAGTCCAAGTCTTCTTACAAGAAGGAGAAACGCGAACATATATCGCTAACAACAACACATTGATCCAAAGAGAGACTGCATTAGCCAATGCTGCACCTCTACTCCCGAGGCCCGATTTAAACACCATAATCCAACAAGTTAAGATGTGAAGTAAAGTTGTAATCCCAGTGCTTATCATCATTGGAACCACATTGTTTTGAGACTGTAGAAACCGAACATGACATTGAAGTAACGCGTTTGCAAACAGACTAGGGATCATGAACTTTGCATAAACGCCAGCTTCGGCTGAGATCTCAGGATCTTGGCCTAGAAAAACAAGCAGAGTTCCAGCATTTGCCCAAATAAAAGCAAGCGGTATGCTGACTGATAAAAGAACTATCATGGCTCTTTGCATATGGATTCCTAGCAGATGATACTGTTTGGCCCCAAAAGATTGTCCACAGAATGTGTCTAAAGCACTACCCATTCCAATCTATTCACATCAAAACAAGAATCGTACTTCAAGAACTTTGCGAAACCGGGGAACCACATAGAAGCTTTTGATAGTAATATCGTAATATGCACATATAGGATCATCTTATTACTAGTGTTGTTTAAAAAGCTTGCGGCTCGCTCGAAATTGGCCAGTGTATAAACGAGTTGAGCTGGATCGGTTTGGTTTGTAAACGAGTCGAACCCGAGCCAAAGTCGGCTCATAGCTGGCTTGTGAGCACGCTCGTTAGCTCGTTTAAATTAAAACTTAAATTATAATTTACATAAATTATAATTCAAGATTATGACATATATTATTTAAAATTATTCATACACATGGTTATTTCGACATTTTATATAATATTTCAACAAATTAAGATAAAAAAAACTGTAAACAATATTATTTTTTGTATATAAATATACTGATATGGATAAAAATATTAAAATTATATTATAAAAAAATAAATAAGTTGGCTTGTGAGCCGGCTTGACTCGACTCGTTTATAAATGAGCCGAGCCCGAGCTTACAACCTGAGCTCGTTAAGAAAATCAAGCCGAGCCTGAGCCCAAGCACACCCCTGCTCGGCTCGAATCATTTACAGCCCCATCGTTTACATGTAAATAATCATTACTACTGCCATCTAAACATCTTATTATGATTATGATTCTTCTTTGTCAGTAATAACTTTCAAAACTCAATGCAAGACACTTGGGAAAACGAAGTGAAGGTGTAACATCTACAAGTGATAGTCAGAAAATGAACTAATTACCATTAAACTAGTACCAGTGACAGAAGCAAAAGAAGTAGCCATTGAAGCACCAGAGAGAGCGAGCTCACCCAAATGACCCACGAACATCACCGAAATCATCGATAACCCACATATCAGTAGATTAACTGTCATTAACGGTCCTGCTAAGTACAACTGTTTCTTGAACTCACTAAAGATCTCATCTTTGCTGTACGACCTCACCCCCTTTACAGATTCTTGACCCACCAATGGCGTTTGAAGCCCCCCTTCCTCCATTTCAACTGTATCTCTTTGCAAATATCAGAACTTAATGAACCCAAAATCACTACAAATAAAGAAAGATACACAGTTTATACTTTGGCTCAGTAAGAACAATCATCTTTGCATTATTTCATTGGGTGATTTGTGATTAAGTTGATGACAAAAAGATGTGGAACTCTAGGAAAGTGACAGGATAATTTTACACTTAAATTTCATTATGTGATCTTCGTAGTTGCGATGCAGCGAATCTTTTTTTTTGGATGACGACAATCACGAGGTCCAATAAAACGATCTAAAGCGTTCTTGATGATTTGTTTTCTTTTGTGATTATACAAAGTTTTAGCAGTCTTTGTGGAATTATTAGTGATTAAAGTAAGTTTTTATGGTTATATATGTTAAGATCTTTTGTAGACATGTCGAGTGCAGGGGACAAGTATCAGGGAAAGGTGATTTGATTTCGGTCTCTGCTTGAGAAATATAATATTCTAATTTTTTTGCCTTTCTGTATGATTGATGAAGCTTTATTATTGATGCTATAATGAGATTTTATACACGAGATAGCTTTAGGATGCATTAAAGGAAGCCTTTTCAGTTTGTGAAGAACTCATAGTTGTTGTTTCTTGATTGATTTCATATTTTTCATGGATACTTTCTGAATTGTGTGATCGCTTTCAGAAAATTGTTGTTTGTTAATAAATGGAATTCTTAATTAGATAAACAAGGTTAATTCACACGCACTAGTATAAAATTTCTGTAGAAATTTATGTGTGAAATCTAACTAAATTCAACTTTTATAGAGTTGAATTGGTGTAATAAATCATTGTGTCCCTTCATAATTTAGAAATTACATTTGACGTTTATAACTACAAGTCAAACGTTGGTCGTTACATTACCAACCCACTAGACATCTAATTGTTCAATTGCTACTAACCATTACTAGTAACGATCCTTACCAAGTCAAATTGCTACACATCATCAATGTCGTTATCATTAAAGTTGCTACCTGGCTAAGTCAAACTATTATCGACTTTCGGTTAATCCTGAAAATCATTTTTGCTACCGGTGATAATTTTTGCTATTAATAATCAATTTTGCTATTGTTCATCAGTTTTGCTATAGATATATCAGTTAGTACTGAACGAACAAAGTCGAGACCGATAATTGTTGCTACCGATGATCAATTTTACAGATTCACAATTACAATCGAAAGAATAAAGTTGTTACCGATAATTGTTTCCACCGACGATCAATATCAACTTATGCTAATGCATCAATTTTTTCAAATCATTTACTTATGACGTTCTTATCTATCAATCATTTCCAAAGCAACTCATAGTATATAACAAATATGTCAAATAAAAACTTATTGGACTAACTTGCTTGCTCGATCTCCAGTGGGGTATATGCCATTGACCCTACCTACTAGGGGTGCCGCTTTGAAATCTTGTTGTCATACATCTTACCTCAAATCAATATAATTTATAATGTCTCACTATTCATGTAGACAAATTTGATATGGTTTTGTTCTCATTTTCTAATAAATAAATAATTAACTGGTCTATAGTAGTTTTTTTTATCATAAAATACACCCACTTGCTTCTATCTTTCTTGAAAAAAGTTTGATTGAAATTGGTTTGGCTCATCTTGTAAACATGCTGAACCCAAGCCAAAGTAAGTTCGCTCATGGCTCGTTTCTTTCTTCATTTTAACAAAAACCCAACTTTTACATAAATTTTAAACCAAAAATTTACAGTAGTATCTAAGCTTGAGTTTCACTATCAACGCAATATTATAGTAGACCTTGGTAATTTTTCCTAATAAAAAATATATATAAAATCATAGAAGCTTATGATAGTCTATAAACTTTTTTGTATAATTGGTTCAACGAATTGATATAAAAATTAAAAAAAAAACACTTTACCTTTTGTTCGTTAAGATAAATAATTCGAGTCAGGTTGGTTAGGTTTGTAATTCGTACCGGCTCGTCTCCTTTGTGGCTACGGTTTATCAAATTGGAGAAAACTATTATTTACTAACATCTGTTATGGAGAATTAAAAAATTAAAAGTTCTAATAATTTAGAAAAAGTGTAAGTATAAAAATGTGTGTTTAAAGAACCAATCCATTGAAAGGTATCACCACATGCTTCAATCTTTCCAAAAAATCACCTTTTCCAATACATCAGTTAAATAAAATATCTTTTATATTATTTTAATAGAATTCCAAAAAAATCTCACTTCATTATCCAAGATTGGACTCTCGACCTCGGGTGCAATAACCGATAGTTCACAATCACCAACTTTCTGCACCATTCAGTGCTTCTTTAGGCTTTTTCAACCCATCATCCTCCTCCTCCTATCCTGCTTTTGTATTCTAATATCCAAATATTTGTCTATATTTTTTGTCTAACTTTTTTTTTGTGTGATATCTACTTATATTTGTAGCATGTATTTAGATTTTTCTGCACATGTGGGCTGGATTGTGTTTATGGGCTGGAACAAAGGTGGAATTGGAGTGGACCCTTTGTGTTGCTAATGACCCGCAAATGACCCGTTTCTTTTCTAAAAGTGGTGCGTGTCTTGGACGATTCGAGGGTGCCCGATTGTGGATGGAGCTTATAAGTTTAAGTGAGAGAGAGTGTGACGTCGAATATTAGCTCATTCACTCTTTGTAATCCTTCTCTACTTTCATACATGCAGAATTGTTTTTTTATTGCTTCGGTTGTTTGTGTTTTCTTCATTTGTATTCAAAGATTCTAGGATTATTCGTTTGAGGTTTGAGTGTAAAGTTTGTATTGTAATTTTTTTACATCTAAAATTTGGAGAATTAAAATATCTTCTAGGAATTAAGGTTGTAAGAATTGTCACAGCAAAAATATTGTATTCAGCTTTTAACTGAGTTTTGTTTGAGTGGTTGTAAACATGTAAGTACATCAATTGAACTAAACTATGTTATCATGGCAAATTGTAATTCTAAAACTGGTGAAACTAGATATCGAAATTAATTTGAAAACTTATTTACTTGTTTTACAATTGATCATATTACTTTGTATAGTATCTTTAGTAACCCCGTATATTACACGAATAAAATATTAAATAAAATAAAAATTATTAATTATAAAATAATAGACTAAGACATGATATGATTGAAATTATGTATGAGTAATAACTATAAGTAATAAAATAATAATATGAAAATTTTATTTTATTTTTTATTTTTTTCAAAAATAAATTAGACATTTTGTTTTAAAATAATGTTTTAAAAATTTTTCATTTTTAAAAACTTTTCTTACTATAACTCCTTATTTTAATTATTTCTGTTTAATAAAAAATTACTTTAAAAAACCAATTTTGAAATATTACATAAAAATATTTTTATTTATTTAAAAAAAATCATTTTATAAAAAATTATCTATAGAAATAGCATTAATAAAAAAAATCTCTTTCTTGTTTTTATTAAAAAGCTAGTTATAATATAAAAATAAATATATAATTATTAGTAATTAATATGATTATTTAATAAAAGAAAGAAACTAAAAAAATTGGATAAGAATGAATGTGATAATGACAAGTGATACACTCATTTATCCTTTTATTACTTTTATTAAAATAAGAAGATTTTTAAATTCATGTTATAAACAAGCCTACTCAGAATCATTTACATATTGCTATACGTTTATTTAGGTATTTAATGAAGCCCAGAGATAAGGGAATTAATTAACAATGATATGAGTCTTGAGTTTTTTGCTTATGTTTATTCTGAATGGCTAAATGCCTAGGGTCTAGATGGTTTATCATTGATTTTTATGATTTTGTAGGAATTTCTTTGGTTTCTGGGAAAAGCAATGATCGACCAACCGCTTCTTATTCAACCATTGATTCAGAATAGTAGTAGATGTCTTCAGTTACATGTGAATTAATGTCTTACGTAATAATAACCAATTTGTTTTAATTTATTCACTTATGTATATTTTTTTCAAATTGGATCACTAAACGATCAAATCGAGTTATTATCAAATTTTCTTATGACAAGAAAGTAATGATGAAAAAGACGTGAGAGTCAGAATTTTTAATATATAAAATTATATTAAAAAATAAAAAAGACATGTTAGTTATGAAAAAATAAAAAAAGTGCCTAAAATTTACGTCAACGTTCCATATCAGCATCAAAAGATAGAAAAAAAATGTTTTCTAACTAAATCCAAAAATATAACATGCTAAAAAATATGTTATGACTTTTAATTTGTATAAAATATAAAAACTGACTGATCTAATTGGAATACTTTTAAAACTTGAGTTACCTAATTGAAATACTTTTGAAAGTTGGTTACTATTTTACAAAATTACCCATTAATGTTATTGTTATATGTTTTAAAAAAGCTGAATATTTTTGTTAATTTACTTTAATCTGTTTTGTGACAATGTTACAATTTCTATTACAACAAATCATGTTTCTACACGATAGAACAAAACATCTTCAAAATCAATTTGTTCATAATTCGAAAAAAAAATATTCTAGGATTATAAAAGTTGTTCCAACAAAATAAAAGGATGAGATTGCTGATATGTTCACAAGAGGACGGCGGAACTAGAGTCTTAGGTACGGGGTCAAATGACCCCATTGATTTTTGAACCCGTAGTGTAACGTATAAAACCGAATTTTTTAGCGAACTCATAGTTTTACAGGTAGTGAACCCATTAGTATATTAAAACTTAGAATGTATCAGAAACACATCTCTGCAGCCCCCCCCCCACTACTGCTCCGCCTACTACCTTGCGCCCTTGCTAGCCTGCTGCTGCTTCGCGCCTCCGCCTGCTCATGTTCATTGCTGGTCTGTTGCTGCCCGCTTCTCATGTGTTGGCTTGTTCATGGTTCATTGATAGCCCCCTATCTTTAACCTCGTGGTTGAGTAGTAGTTCACCATTGATTCGTGAAATTTGAAAATGTTAGTTTTCTTAGTTGTTTATTCAAAGTTTAAAATCTTTAACGTTTCATTGTTAGACTTAACTTATTTTACTTAATTTGTTTGTTAATTTATGTATTAAGAATTAGGAATCTAGAATTTATACTTTGTTTGTTAATTTAGGTGTTTAAAATATAGAATCTATATTTTGTTTGATATAACTTGGGTATTTCACCACATTAATAATTTAGTTCATCACAAATCATAATATGTTACATGTGTGATGCATTGAACATTTTAGGAACATAGACCGGTTTGTTGTGAAAAGAAAACCATTGAATGTTGCTTCTTCATCTAGTAATAGTATTTCGGCAAGAATTGATTTAGATGATCTTCATGGGATCCTTCTGAATGAAAGCCAATCTCATCATATCACCCTAATAAAAAAGATGAAATTAGAAGAGCATACTTGCTTAGAGGTCCATGTCAACCTATTGGGCATGAGTTTCCACAACGAGATTTAGTGGAAAATCTAGACGATTTCGTCCCGAGTGGTTTAAACAATATGGGAACTCGCTAGAATATAGTGTGAAAACGGATAGAGCATATTGTTTATTTTGTTATTTGTTTAAGGAATTTGGTCAAAAAGATGCATTTGTGAATGAAGGTTTTAATGGTTGGAACAAAACTGAAAGATTTACCATACATATTGGTGATGTTAATAGTTTTCACAACAAAGCACGCAAAAAAGGTAAATCAATACATGTTGCATTTGAAAAACAAAAGTGACAAACAAAAAAGAGAGTATAGAATTCAATTAAGTTCTTCTGTTCTTCTGGCAAAAGCATTATTAAATGGTGGGTTGTCTTTTCGTGATCATGATGAATTGAGACTTCACTTTATAGATGACACTTTATTGAGTTTTTAAAGTTGTTTGGGTAATCAAATGAAGAAATTGGTAAAGTGATCTTAGGAAATGCTCCAGGAAATAATCAAATGACATCTCCACTAATACAAAAAGAAATTTGTAATTGTTTTGCACAAGAGGTATTAAAGCAGATTTTTGAAGAACTTGGTGATGATGTTTTTGCTATATTAGTTTATGAGTCGAGACATGTATCTAAAAAAGAACAAATGGCTGTGGTTTTAAGATTTGTTGATAAATTAGGATTTGTTAAAGAAAGATTTATTGGCCTTGTTCATGTCATGGAAACAACTTCATTGCCTCTCAAGTCGGCTATTGATGAACTATTTGGTAGATACAATTTAAGCTTGAATAGAGTTAGATGCCAAGGATATGATGGTGCAAGCAATATATCTGGTGAGTTTAATGGTTTGAAAACGCTAATTTTAAAAGAAAACTCATCGGCTTATTTCGTACATTGTTTTGCCCACCACTTCAATTAGTTGTTTTCGCCTTTGCAAACAAACATGTGGAGATTTATATATTTTTTGATGAAGTGTCAACTTTGACGATTGTGGTTTGTGCATCTTGCAAACGAATAGATATGATTCGAGAGAGTCAAAAGGAAAGGGTGAAAGAGCAAATTGGTCGTCTAGAAGTTGAAAGTGGAAGCTGGAAGAATCATGAAATCTCACCTGCAAGATCCGGAGACACACATTGGAGTTCTCACCATAAGAAACTTATTCGTTTGCTTGAATTATACCCAATTATTATTGACATGCTTGAGCATATTGAAAATTCGGGAGTGGTTAATGCTAGCCAAAAAAAGCGTGCGAAATTCAAATATATATGAAAACATTTGATTTTGTGTATTATTTACACTTGATGAAACACATATTGGGAATTATTAATATATTGTGTGTAGCTCTTCAAAGAAAGGATCAAGACATATTAATGCAATCGGAATGATTAAAGCGACAAAAGAAGAACTACAACCGTATAAGCTTGATGGTTTTAATTTGCTTTTAGAAGATGTCACATCATTTTGTCAAAAGCATGACATTGAGGTGGTTAATACGGAAGAAGATTACATTGACCCGAAATATCGAAGAAGAAAGACTAACATCACCAATAGACATTATTACGAGTTTGATAATTTTAATACGGTTTTAGATATGCAAATCCAAGAGCTTAGTAACCGTTTTAACGAGGTGACCACCGAACTGCTTACTTGTATGAGTTCTTTGAGCCCGTCTAACAATTTTTGTTACTTTGATATTCCAAAGATACTAAGGTTGACGGAAAATTATTCATATGATTTTGATTATGAAGAAAAAGACAAGCTTAAATATGAACTCATGATATACATTAGAAGCATCAAAAAAGATACATGGTTTGCCGACATTAATGATATATCTGCTCTTGTAAAAAAATGGTGGAAACAAGGAGACATATTGATTATCCTTTGGCTTATCATATGTTGAAGTTATCATTTGTCTTACCTAGTTGCAACGACAAGTGTTGAGAGATGTTTTTCTTCAATGAAGCATGTAAAGACGGATTTACGCAATAGCATGGATGATGAATATATGAACGATTTGTGTATTTGTTACATTGAAAAGGAGCTTTTCGCAAATGTGTCGATTGAAGATGTAATGGAACGGTTTCA
>BJCM01062015.1:0-14912 GCA_018326385.1 Flaveria bidentis | reverse complement strand
TTAGATTCAATATATTATTGTTTCTACGTGCGTTCTCACTGATTGGATCGCCAATCAAATAGGATTCCGCACTATTTGGTTTGGTTTAACACGTTAATCAGTTGGTGTTTCGTAAGAATACCAGATCCTAACAATATCTTTAATATGTGAAATACAATAATAAATTAACAACTAATTGATCTAATATATTAAAAACAATGACAAAATAACATAATGTCTGATTGTGTCTTTTGATCGTCATTGTTTTATCTTAAATAATATGAGTTTTGAAAAATACATTGGTGAAATAACATAATTGTGTACTTCTAATAGTAAAACACAATAATTAATAACAAATTTATATAATCCATTAAGAAACAATGACAAAAATAACACATTGTTTTATCTTAAACACTATGAGTTTTGAAAAATAAATCGGTGAAAGTATATCATTATGTCTTCTAGTTGTAAAACATAATTATAGATAACAAGTTTAAACTATAAAAACATGACAAAATAACACAAAATAATCTAAAACGTAAAACACAATAATTAATACATATAACAAATGTTTTAAAATATATAACACAATAATTAACGTATAATACACAATGAGCTTACATATTTGACACAATAATCAAAATATTCTCTCTTTAATGCAATGATACACTCAAGTTCACAATTTTCTTAGAGTTTTTAAATTAAAAATCATTTTTATTATAACTTTATCCATCGTAAAATTACCCATAAACAAAAATATAAACACGTATAAAACACTCAAATTGTTTCATCAGCGAAACCTCGTGGCGCTAATCTCAACCGTAAACCCATCCAAATCAACGGCCGTGATTCTCTACGCGCTTATGCCGACTCCCACTTCTTTATTAACAAGCTTCTTCACGCGCTTCAAAAGCAGCTTTCATATAATAATATATATTCTTTCTTTTTAATTTTAATTAAAAATAATTAAATCCGCGTGAAGGAATCTTATTCCAATTTAATTTAGTTAATAATAAATATATATTATTATTCTCTCAAAACTCAAAATTCATCATCTGTTCCCCGTGCAACAGAAATGCGAGTGAGATTTCTCATTGCGAATCATACATACAAATTGTTCTCTCCGTACGTATTTGCATAGAGAATCCAAGTGCATTCATCTCTATCGTCATCACTCATTTATGTGAGGTAATTTTGTTTGATTATATGTTAGTTTCTTGAGTTTCTGCTGTTCAAGTGTAATTGGTGATAGGAATGGATGATTTTGATGTTTTTGTTGTTGTTTTGGTTCTACATGAAAACCCCAATTTTGCTTATGTGAAGTGATATTTAGGGTTGTTGATCAGAGATTTTTGAAAGGATATTTTATGGTACTAATACACAGACACCCACTTTATAAATCAACACGTGTCATATGGCAAATACATAGCGTATATGATCGAGAACACCGTAAATGAGGAAAATTAGGGCTGTAAGAGTGCTATACGACACGTATAGTAAATTTCGACGCCGACTATAAGAAAAAATTTAGTAGGTTGTCGGAGTTGTTATACGCCCCGTATAGGACATACGACCCCCCTATATGACACGTATGGGGCTATACGACCCGTATAGAAACTTTAGGTGTTTATTTATATTTTTGGGGTGTTCCTATAGAAACTTTAGGTGTTTATTTATATTTTTGGGGTGTTCCTACTCATAAGTCAACAACTTTTGTTCACCATGGGACTTCCACCTTAATCATATGGAGAGGGACACTATTCCTGCACACATTGGTACCGCTAGACCACAGGCCCTTTTTAATAGGAGAGGATTTACGATATTGTCTAAAAGAATATTGTTCTTGGTTCTTGTGTTATAGGACTGCAACAGATTACTGATCTTAAGCCTGTAAAGATGATCCGTCTAGAGAATACTTATAGTTTGAAATCAATGAGAGTCTAGAGAAGACTTCTAGTTTGAAATGATATTTATCGGTTAGGATATGGTTTTCATGTAGGTGAATGCGCGTATGCTTGTGACATATTAGGCGATTTGTACACAGGAGAGATACTAGGACATAAGAAATGCTCCATCTCTAATACAATCAATGCATTTTGGACGTATTGACCATAGATGCAAAAAAATCCACAATCAAGCAATTCAGGATGAGTGAACTCTTGTAAAGTTTCACTTAAGTAATCGTAAACAAATCTGTGAGTTCTTCATAGGGAAAGTAAATAATATTGGTTAGTGTGAGGAACTGGTCGTTTTAATGCTCCTCAAGTGTAATTGCTTGTGATTGTTTTAGCTGTAGGCTATGTAAACACGCTCACCTTTTAACTTCGAAACTAGTAGTATTTGTTAAGTCTTTTACGAAAAGGGATTAGGGTATTAAATTATGCACCAGCGTATGCAAAAAGAACAAATTGCTGATATTAAATCTAAAAATTGATCTGTCTTGATTGTTCATGTTCACATGTGATTGCAGGTGGATGCAGTGGTAGCTCTAAAAAGTTCTTCAGATCATTTCTCTGTGACTTTTTACCCCTTAGCTTATTCATATACATCATCTTATTTTTCAAATGGCTTTTGCTACATCAAGTTTTTGGGGTCCTGTTACTTCCACCACAGAATGGTGTGAACAGAATTACGTCTACTCGTCTTATATTGCTGAGTTCTATAACACGATTTCAAATATCCCAAGCGTTATTCTGGCGCTTATCGGCCTCACAATCACCTTGAGCCAGCGCTTTGAGAAAAGATTTAGCATACTTCACATCTCAAACATGATACTTGCCATTGGGAGCATGCTGTTCCATGCCACATTGCAACGGCTGTAAGTATTCGCAACTCCACTTAACTATTCTACCTTATACTGAACTTGATGATGTTAGTTAGGGTTGTTCACGAGCCGCAAACTCGGACTCGAGAACAAAACTATACAACTACGAGCCAACAAGCGAGCTCACCTTGGCCTTAAATCTGTCTATGAGCCAATGAGTGAGCTCACCTTGGTTTGAACTTGGCTTGAAAGTTATACAAGCCAATTTGGCTCGAGCTGATTCTAAGTGAGTTTCAAGCGACGAGCTATTTGAACAGCCCTTATTTGATTACGGTTTTTTTCTACTTTGTTTCACCTGTGGCCTATTTTGAATGGAACCTTTTATATTTGTTTTCAGGCAGCAGCAGGGTGATGAAACACCAATGGTATGGGAAATGCTCTTGTATATCTACATCCTCTACTCACCAGATTGGCATTACAAATCTACTATGCCCACTTTTCTATTCCTCTACGGTGCGCTTTTCGCCATTTTTCATTCACAAATCCGTTTTGACATCGGTTTCAAAGTTCACTACATAATGCTTTGTCTTCTATGCATCCCAAGAATGTACAAATACTACATTCACACACAAGATAAACCCGCTAAACGGCTAGCAAAACTATACATCATCACATTACTAAGCGGCCTTTCGTGTTGGATTTGTGATCGTCTTTTTTGTAAGAATGTTTCACTATGGTTCTTTAATCCACAAGGCCATGCTTTGTGGCACTTATTCATGGCGTTCAACTCGTATTACACAAACGAGTTTTTGATGTTTTGCCGGGCTCAGCAACAAGGATGGAACCCGAGGATCGAACATTTTATGGGGCTCTTACCATATGTGAAAATTCAAAAACCGAAGGCCGAGTGAACATTAGATATGCGAGTTTACTAGGAATCAATACACGTTAGTTTCGTGAACATTAGATATAAGGGTTGTGTTTAAGGTTTGGCTTTAGGTTTATGTATTCTGAAGAGGTGTTTTTCTGTTTGATTTTGTTTGTTGGTGCAAATATGTTTGAAGAAAAAGTAAAATAATTTTGTTTGATTTATTGTTAAAAGAATGATGTTCTTGGTGATTTTATCATTATGCTGTGTATAAAGATACAGATTGTGTCTTTGTTGTTAAGAAACATCAGATAATATGGCTTGCTCAAAATTAGGGATCGCGGACCGCAACTTTATTCTTTACTAGTTGTAAAATTGTGTTCCGAATGGAGTCTCATGTTTGTTTGGTACTTCTTACTTATTAACCATCGAATTTTGCGAACAACGCTTAAGACTTTGGTTTGTTATAGCCATTATTATTTTGAGCACAACAAGAAAGAGATAGTCTCCAAGGTACATCATTGTTGTAAGATGTCTTCTATTCAAGAGGTTTATTGAAAACGTAGAGAGTTTAAATCCTGAAAGATGCAGGTAAATAAGAAGTCGGTGATTAAAAAACCTCAAAGTGAACGTCTTTGAATGAAACGACGACTCGATGAGTATATTTACTATTTAGATAATATGACTAGCACTGTAGTGATATTATCCTATTGATCCATGTTTTCAAGGGGTTTTTACGGGAGAAATCAACAATATATAAAATAAAAATTAAATAAAAAATCCGACCTGCCGGATTCGAACCAGCGACCTAAGGATTAGCTGTTGGATTGTTCCTACTACAGTCCTCCGCTCTACCAACTGAGCTAAGGTCGGTTTGTTGATTGCTTTGACAATTTTACATTTAATATATCTATATAAATCATACATTAAAGACAATTTGACGAGTCACTTCACTTTAATTATTTATTTTTCTTTTCTAGCTTAAAAATATATATAATAGTAGATTTGTATTACACCAGTAAACTAACAACCATATCAAATTGTTAGTAATAAAAATTTACAAATTAAAAAGAGAAACGGGAAATAAATTTATTTATTATGCGAAGTAATATAAATTTACGAATTTAAAAAGAGAAATGAGAAAAAAATTTATTTATTATGCTAAGAAAAAGAATTAGAAAAAGTAAATTCTAGTAATAACAACTTAAAAATTAAGAAAGAAAAATATGAAACTTATTTATTAAGTGCAAAAATAGAACCAGAAAAATAAATAAGACCAATGATACACTTATTTACTTATTTATTATATAAACATTCATATTCACGAGCATGAGGTAAGGGTTCAAATTTATGATTTTTTTTTTAATTTTAATTCACCAAACACAATACTACATCTCACTGTCTTTTCTTTTAGAAAAAAAATCTCATATTCACAGAAACACCATTACACACACCTTACCCACTATTAAGATAACTCTTACGTGGCTGTACTTCAGTAACACATAACACAACCTAATTTTCATCAACCCAGTCAAATTAGACCATTAGCACACATACTTTGTTAGATACATTTGTTTTTCTTTTGTGGTGCTATTATATAATACAGTATAGCACATATAATTGATTTCGGTTTATAAATATACCAGACAATATTGCAATTTTCCCAAACTGACCTTGGACCGTCAACACTCAACTGCATCAATGAACTGGAACATAATAAACCTACAAATGTTAAGATACAGCATATATGTAACAAGCATAATATCTCAAATCTGTTAGAAAAAAAAAGACTGAATAAAGTTCAGATGAATTGCTTCAGAAATTCTGTTGCCACTAATCTTCCTCTTGTGTTCATAGACAATTTCAGTTCACTAATCTCCTTATCAATATCCTGCAAATCAAGTATGTCGAATAGATATAAGCAAAAAAAACCCGCAAATACTCTATTCTGTTATGTATACTAATGAACAAGGGTGTTTGCGAACCGTAGAAACCAAACAAACCAAAGCATTCAGCCGGTTTGAGATTTATACGTTCTAGTTTCGGTGGTTTAACAATCTAGACGATGGTTTGGGACTTGGAATCAGCCGTTGAGCCAAACGTTTAACCTTTTTAATTATTTTTTTTCATTTTGAATTATGCAGGTGTGTATACATATATAATATCAATGAAACACTTTTTTACTGTTTAAAAATTTTACAGATTTGAAAAAAAAAAGTTGGTTTGCTGCCAAACTGCTTAAACCACTCTGTCCGAACGACCCACAACTAGCGCGGTTTAATTTGTCGTTTTTTCAAAACAATAATTAGCAGTTCGGCCAAAAAAATTTGTAAAAATGGCAAAACCAAACTGTGGACACCCCTAATTATGAATGACCGTTCCGGGTTTTGTTTTATCCATAAGGGGTCATATCAGGAAAATAGAAAACAAGTGGATAAAAAGAATTCAGACCAAATGGGTAAAAACTAGCCCAAATTAATACATAATATATTAGTATTGTATTAATATAAACTGTGTTCATACACTCGGGCAGAAAGCATTTATGGTCAAACAGATATACCCATTATTTTTCCCAAACGCGTTGGTAATGTTGCTTTTGTTATCATGGAAATCAGAGTATGAAGTAGGATTGTTCATGGTTTGGCTTAAATCGTTGAAACTGCCCAGTCGGTCATCAGGTTTTTTTAAATTTCGGTCAAACGATAATAATAACTAAAGTAAACTGAAATCTTACTTCCATGAATTGCACAATGAAGTCAATAAGCTTATGCTTCTGCATCTCTTCAAAATGGTAATTAGTGATAAGAAAACTAATATCATAACCCTAAATAAGGAAAGGAAAAAACGAATTAGATTCATAAATCGCTGCCACCTCGGCGCATATTATCCACAAAAGACTAAAAAAATCTGATAAAAACGGTTATCTATTTTTCTAAAACTGAAAAGAACAAATATCTGAAAGTTTAAGAATAAACATATCACATGTGGCTTTTGGTAGATTTTACACACCTGTACTGGTTTCCTCCTCAAGACTTGAAAAGCTTCTGCTCTCATTGACAAAAATCTAAGGAACTTTTTGGTTAGAATGTTTTCAAGTTCATCAGCCTGCTTTACCTATAAATGAATCATAAAAGAAAAAAATAAAATTACTGGTTTAATACATATCTATGTTAACCTGGAAAACACAAAAGCACATGTTGACTTTCTGAAAAATTAAATGATACAAATGTTGTAAAATTCATATGGATCTTTGTTCTTTTGTTCTAGCATTCTAACTGAACTTAAAATTTCCCAAAGTCAATAATCTAGTTCAATAATTTAAAGCTGTCCAACCGATTTATGTAACCAAACTGGGATAATTTGGAAACTAAATACATTGGGTATAGGATCTTATCTTAGAATAAGACGACTAAAATGAGTAGGATGTTGATTTCTGCTCTTATCCATTTTGACTAAATTTCTTAACTTATAAATGATGTCAGCCTACTTCCTGGTATGTATTAACTATTAACAGAATTCACAAGATAAACATAAGAATTTTAGCAATCATTGTGGATGCAAGCAGATTATTGAACCACACAAATACTATGTGTTTAATTTTTGTTTCTTATCATTATTTTTGTGTGGGTATGACTAGAAATCCTAAAATGTAGCACCTAAGGCAAATCCTACATTGTTCCTCCACACAAGAGATACCTATACGTAAGGATGCATACCACCAACGCGTTTTAGATGCATTGGCTATGAAATGGAAGAGAACTCCACAATTAAGCGTGATCGGATGAGAATAATTCCAAAATGGGTACCCCCCTTAAGAGATCTCCAATTCAAGCAACTAAAAACAAAGTATTGAGCACTTTGCCGGCAAAGCAAACAATATTGGTTGATATGATCAGCCAGATGTTACGATATAACTCCTTTTATAATGCATATATTGCAGTAGTTTTAAGTTTGGGATGTTGATGATAATAACTTGGGTCTACAAGATTTCCATAAGGTGTCATTTATTAATTTACACATTTTTTTCAAAGTTAACATAATTTCAATGGAAAAGAGTGTATGTTTGTTAAACTCTGTTCAGAATATTTTAATCTTTTTACCAGACTGTAGCCTATAGGTAACACACGAGAAGCTTTATGTTCTCACGACTATGTGAGCAACAGAAGGTATGCCATGTAAACGACAAAATGAATAACCATGTACTGCAATTACCTTGAGGCTTATGCGCAGTGAATTAATCGAAGTTTCAATCAAACATTTTTCAGCCTCATTTCGACAAATTACAACCTGAATTGGAAGTGTCAACATAAAAATGATGATAAGCATAAGAATATTAATAAATGATGACAGATTACTACTAATCCTAGAAGGTATCATCTATAAATTTCTACTTTAAGTGCATATATCTTCCAAGTGATTATCGCATGAAGATTCTCAGATGCCATAGATTAAGAATCATTTACCTTTTGTCATACTTGGCTTTCTGTCCCTAATAGAAATAATCTTCTACTTTATAGTTTAAATGTCAATTGTCTATTCTAGGAGGGTGTTTAGTGCAACTTATATTTTATATAAATAGGTATTAGTAAACCCTTAGGAGAGAAGGAGAATTAGTAGGTTTGTTTGGGCTCTTTGCAATAGCATTGAGAAGGGCATAGCCCTGGACCACTTTTGTGGCGGTGACTGAGTTTGTTATCATTTTCTTCATTTTGTTATCATCATATATTTTGCAATACAATCCATGTTTCTATTTGATTATTCCATTGTCATCCTCAATTACTCTCAATTATACCCTCTTTGATTTCAATCCTTATCATTGGTCCGACCTGCCCGTGTACCTGCCACCGGTTTCTTCTCCTTTCTGTTCTTCATGGAAACTCGAACAACTTCCCGATTAGATGCACAGGAGTCTCAAATTAAGCCACTACAATCTGTTGTGGCTGCAATTCGCACTTCATTACAATCCTTAGAGGTTGAAAATGGAGAGTCTAGCGAATTTCGGAAGGTAGTTTTAATATGGATGGCGAAACAGGAAAAGAAGGTTGTTTAAGGTTTTTCCGGTTCAAGAGTTTCGGGAGACGATGTTCTTTTTTCGAATTCTCGATCGAAGTCCACACCGCCCGATAACTTCGATTCTTCTCTGTCTCTTCCATGGGTTGTTAAGAAGGTAAAACTTCCTAAATTTACTGGTTTTGATCCACAAGGTTGGATCCAAAAAGCTAATCTGTATTTTGATTTGAATCGGACTTCGGATGAGGCTCGTCTTCAATTAGCTCCGCTGAGCATCGGTGGTGTTGCACAACATTGGTTTACCATTATCACTCAAGTGCACCCAACCATCTCTTGGATTGATTTTCAATCTGAATTGCTTCAACGGTTTAGTGGATTAGAAATCCATAATCTGTATAAGCAATTAGCGACGATCGAACAAGGTGATTCTATTTACGATTACATTGATGAATTTGAATGCCTGTTGTCCTTGGTTCCTCGATTACCTGAATCACAAAAAATTGGTTATTTTGTGGTTGGGTTGAAGGAAGATGTCAAAAAATGGGTTCGTCTTCATCGTCCTCGTTCTCGGTTGGATGCGATGTATTTGGCAAAAGATGTTGAGCTAATGCTCCGACCGGATTCAGGTCAAACCGCGTTGGGCCGCTTTCATTATTTGAACCATAATGGACTTCAATCTTTTGGGGTGAAAGACGGATCTTCCTTATTGGGCCGATCGGAGCCCACGCCTGGTTCTCCTTATCGCCTGATAGATTCGTTTCTCCCAAATTGGAGTCTCCTCGTTCGGTACTGAATCACAACCCTTCTTCTCCATTGCACGATAATGGCCAACTTTCCCCTCGTGATCGGGGTCTCCGCTCTTTATCTCGCACTGAATAGGAGGAACGCAGGAAGAAGGGGCTATGTTACAAATGTGGTCAGCAATATAGTCCAGCTCATACATGCCCGGAGGGTAAACTTCGTGTGATGTTACTTGGCGATGATGAATCCGATTTTTTCCGATGGGTTGCATTTTCAATTGGAACAAATGGATGTTTTTCAGTCGAATGGGGTCATTCACACTGTTGAGGGTTCTTCTACCAAGCCTTGAGGACAAGTCTTGTGTTAAAGGGGAAGTAATGATAGGAATAATCTTCTACTTTATAGTTTAAATGTCAATTGTCTATTCTAGGAGGGTGTTTAGTGCAACTTATATTTTATATAAATAGGTATTAGTAAACCCTTAGGAGAGGAGGAGAATTAGTAGGTTTGTTTGGGCTCTTTGCAATAGCATTGAGAAGGGCATAGCCCTGGACCACTTTTATGGTGGCGACTGAGGTTGTTATCATCTTCTTCATTTTGTTATCATCATATATTTTGCAATACAATCCATGTTTCTATTTGATTATTCCATTGTCATCCTCAATTACTCTCAATTATACCCTCTTTGATTTCAATCCCTATCAGTCCCAAACCCACTATTGTTCTTGTGAAAATGCCAAAAAAAGTTAAATATGCACAGATGAGTGATTTTTGACAGATTGTGTAATGCAAAATACAACCATCTTGTTTGGCACTTATTGTCTAAAGTTGTTTATTCTTGCAAAGTGCAATAATTTTTCATCTGTGCATACTTTGTGAAGACGCAAAACTCCAAAATGTACTCAGGGAGTCGATTCTTTCAACAAATCTTGGTTTTAAGAGAAATACAATTCCACCCATTTATCTATCCTTTTTTTGATTCAATATCACAGACTATTAAGTAGAGAAACATGGCTAATTACATCAGGTACCAAGAATCTGTACTTACTGAATAAAGCAGAAGTTCGGGGCTGGTCCTGAAAATGCAACAATAAAATTTTGAGGTTTTCTTTATACCTCGTGCTCAAGTTCAATGCATATGTGATAAAAAATAAATAAACACTAAACAATCGGCGTATAAAAAGAAGTCTAATTCAAGTATCAACTACATACTTCATCTCAACTTCTGGTTTGTTATGCCTTTCAACTTCTTGACAGGGAAAGTTCTGAGAGAAGAATATAACATTAGTGACAATGTTTACATTCAGACACAAATCTACTAGTTTAGCAGTCCTGCAAAAACCAGATGTTGGTTTATGTTGTAAGGATATGTGTGCATGATACACAAACACCAAAACTTACTGAATCTAATAATTGAAGGTATAAAGGGTGTATTAATCATATAAACTTTCAAAATGCTGACACCCTGCAACCAATTTCAAGACTTTCTTTAAAAAAGCTGGCTTCTCCAACCAATAGCAACTTCCACAACGACATGATCCAAGATTATCCTCCAGTTTTAAGCGTGTAAACAGATATCTAGATGCAAATTAAACCTTTAAATCTAAACTGCATTTAGCATAACATTGTATACCTGCAAACACATGGCAGCCTCTAGAGTGTTCCGTATGCAAGCCAGATACAACCTCACCGAACTTGCCTGTGAAACATGAAAAGTTAATTGCTACAAACACATATAAAATTATCCCAAATTTGGTAGTAACTTTTTGAAACAACAGCAGAACGCAAAAAAGTTCCAGCTTAGCTGACGACTGATAAACATAAATCATGTTACTTATGTCATGATTGTTCACCTAAATCAAACAAAAGCATATGAAGTTTCATTCGTCCCAAACCAGATCTATGTACCAGCCATGTCCTAAGATTATCGGTAACTACTTATCAGCGTACCATAAATTTGATAAAAGTGGCTATTTCTGGTGAGGTCATTCAAGATACAGACTTCAAAAGATTACACATTGACTCAGTTTCATCCTTTAAATCAGCTGGTGGTGATCAAAAGCTGAATGTTGATAAAAGTGGCTATTTCTGGTGAGGTCATTCAAGATACAGAATTCAAAAGATTACACATTGACTCGGTATCCTTTAAATCAGCTGGTGGTGATCAAAAGCTGAATGTTAGTCAACTAGTCTCTTTGCTAGATGAAATACCGCATATAAACACTTCAAATTCCAAATACACACCGATCAATACGCTAATTTTTGCTCAAATTGCTTATCCTAAATAACTTCTATACTTACGAACGATAAAAGTTCATATTCATAACCTAACATGCCACCAAAGCTATGGAACATACATAAACATCATCTACCGGCATCATATAAAACTAAGAGAATCATAATTCAGATCGAAACAAAACGCGAATTCAGATGAACATGAGTTGAACTACAAAATCAAAAATCAAATGATACGGATTCGATCAACCTAGGGTTTTAAGCGTGTGAGAAAGCGAAATCGATCATGAAAACGTTACCATAGATGGAGTGAATATGAAACGTGTAGAAGATAACGGATCGAATTAAAGCACGATGATGATGAATTCTCTCGTTTGATCGCACATCTGAAGAACATGAAGCATCAAAATTTAAGAAGTAAAAAAGCAAAAAAGTTGAATAAATAAAAATCCGACCTGCCGGATTCGAACCAGCGACCTAAGGATTAGCTGTTGGATTGTTCCTACTACAGTCCTCCGCTCTACCAACTGAGCTAAGGTCGGTTAGATGTTGGTTTTGCTTATCGAAAGAATTAGTATCAAGGTTTATATGGGTAAAAAAAGTAGAAAACACATCTTTGCAAAGGTATATTTTTGGTATATCAATAAAATAATAAAACAATCATGTTTCTTCTTTCACCCTGTGTAAATTAAAAACTAAGTAAAGCATCATGTATATTTTTGGTATATATTTTTATTAGTGTTTTTAAGGGTGGACCTAATAAAAGAGCAAAGGTAAACCGGGCTATCCTTGAACACTCGTTTTAAAATGTAAAAAACAATTTTTTTTCGTTGTATGAATTGGGATACCCCTTTGCAAATCTTAGGATACCCCTTAAAGTTATAAGCACATCAAAATTAGCCATAGACTATTTAATAATTTAGGCTTGCCGCTCATGGTTAACTCATATTTGACTTGCCTCTTGCTCTTATACTAGATCTTTCGGGTGCTCATGAAAAACCAAGTTGAATTGTTGTCTCATAGCCGATCCAATGTAATGGATGAGTGTTGATTGAAATTATTTTTTAATTGTTAGATATTACTTACTGATAGATTACCTACTTAGAGGATTTGTTAAAGAGAAACATCAAAACTGAGGGCTTGTGTTTATTCTCGAGCTCCTAAAACTCTAAAGCACATCATGTTACATTGCAAATCTTCATGTGCTTTCGAGTATCATTCGAGTATGGTGTAACCTATGATGATCCCCACTTCTTCACTTGAAGTTTCTTGTCATTTTGAGAGCTAGAAATAAAAAAGTGTTTAGAAAGAAGGAGGTTTGTGAGAGGAAAACCTCGAATGAAATAGGTTTCTTTTGGATCAAACATAAGGCTAATGCTCATGACCTTGGTGGTGTAATATTTTTTTATTTTGTAAATGGGATGTAGCTTCTTGTTAGTCCATCTTATTTATTTTAATAAAATCAAACGCTTAAAATATACAATTTTGTCTTTGTGCATTTATCTTATTTAAATAAGTGATATCTACTTGTACAACAATGAATCCTTTGATAAAAATATTTAAAAGCTAGAGCCAGCTCGTGGCTCGTTCGAGCCGGCTCGATTTATTTTTAAATTTTTTTTTATATTAATTTATATAAAAACACAAAAAAAATATATTATGGCTTTTACATTTTATTGGGCACTTCGTACTTATGAGAACAAAAATCATTATTTTGAATATAAACAATTTACTATCAAGTTATATATATTTTTAAACAAAATACTTATGTTTCTAAAAAAATCCATTTTTATTTTTAAGAAAATATTTTTAAAATCCTAATATAAAAATAATAATCATAATAATACTAGTAGTAGTAGTAATAATAATAATAATAATACTAATTATACTATATAAATAGATATATATACATATATTATATGCACCGAGTCACAAGCTGAGCCGAGCCGAGCCAACGAACCAAGCCAAGAGCCGAGCTCGAACCGAGCTAACCCTGGCTTGAGTTTGGCTCGTTTAGAATTCGAGCCGAGCCGAGCCGGCTCATATAGATTCGAGTTTTTTTCGAGCGAGTTTCAAGCCACGAACTTTTTGTACATTTCTATACAAATGTGTTGATTTTATAAGTAAAATTATCTATCTATATAATTACAAAGTGTTAGCTACAATAAATTTCTTAGCTTTTATGTTTTGACATATAAGGTATGTGGTTTTTATATTTGGTCTTTTTTATTTGCTATGCCTTTGACAGGTTTATGTTTATATAAAAAGTGATTAAAATTATTTTAAATACTTGGTTATTTAATTTGTATTATAAAATACAAGCATAAGAACTGAGCATGAGTTATCATTCGTAAATATTAGTTCGCATTGATGATTTGTTGTTTCATCCACCAAGTTATTTTAAAAATTATTTGTAAAACAATTAATCATATTATTAATTTACGAACTCTTTTTATTGTATATGATTCTAATTGGTTAGGGTTTGTTAAGTGCCGATCAAGGGATATCATATGAAAATCACTTTGGTACTTTTTTTTCAATAAACTAGAATTAAAAAGTGAATATGAGTATTTTTTAAGTAAATTTGTAACAAAGAAGCTAGCCAACCCAACACTTAATGCATTTCCCCTCCTACAATGGGTTCGGGTTCGAGTTCGATCGCTTCCTGTTGTTTTTTTCCGATCATTTTTTCTCTTTTTTGTAATTTTTTGTTTCGTAAATAATATAAACAAGTAGAGAATAGTTGCCTTAAAAAGTGTCTTTGAAAATAAACTTTATGTGTGTATTGAGGTTAGTTTTTTTCCTCTTCATTGCACGTGAAGGGTTTTTTTTAAATATGTTGAACCTTGCATTAATCGACTCGTTTGTTAAGTTTATTATGTTATATTGATGTTATTTTTTTCTTTCTGTTTGCTTGATATATTCGTGTTTTAAGTTGGAGTGATAGCCGTTACAATATTTTTTTGTGTTTAGGCTTTCATATTCAAGTCTATTGGTGCAATTAGCCGCACAACACGCGAGAAGAATATTTCTAGTTGATGTAAAACCATGTGTATGTCTTGTTGGTAAATAAAAAACAGGGGCGTTTACGTATTTCCCATTACTAAACTCGTCAATTACTGCAGGATCGTTGAAGGGAGTCAGTTACAACACAACAACACAAAGAGGAGATTAACTAAACTTAATCAAACAGTAAACTGGATTAACCAAGGTAAGACACTAAGAACACAAGTAATGTAAGAGACAGAACACAAAGAACACAAGTATATGGTTTTCAAGAATGCAGTATATTGCTTTCTCTATGTTTTATTACAA
>BJCM01062014.1:0-34238 GCA_018326385.1 Flaveria bidentis | reverse complement strand
TATATTGAATATTTTATACAAAACAAAACATCAGTTTTTTATAACCATAAGTCACATACACTTCCAACCTATTTCAATTCTAAATCGTAATAATTTATATCAAACCATCATAGGATGTTAAACTTATATGAAATTAGTTTGGGGATTTAGTGTAACTTTAGGAGAAAAATCAACTTTCTTTTAATGTTATAGAAGGCCAGAGACCCAAATTTTTCTTTAACATTTACTAGGCCCATCTAACAAGGGCTATTCATAAGATCCAACATGCACACTTAGCTTCTCTTCTTGGGCCATCTCAAATGGTACGACACCAAGGCCACTAAAAGTGCAGTGGTAGAGATGCACAAAATAATAGGGTACGGACTCGATCTGGTGAATCCGACCCGCAACCGGGTTCGGGTACAACCCGTTGGGAGGCATATCCGATTCGAACCCGTTTAAAACCATAGGGTTGGAACCGGGTTTAGTTCTTGAGCCTTTTAGTGAACCCGAACCCGACCTGAGCCGAACCCGAACCGGTTTAAACCCGAATTGAACCCGGTATTGGATCCGATATTGAACCCGGTATTGGACATAAAAAAAAGAAAAGAAAATTAGAAAAAATAAACTAAAGCTGGTATTGGACCCGGTTCCGAACCCGACCCGACCCTACCCGGATATGGCGGGTAGGGTTTTCCTGCAAGTGAACCCGACCCGGGTTCGTACCCGGGTTCACAATACCCGGGTACAAAAAAACCCGATTGGACCGAACCCGGTTTGAACCCGGTTCCGGGTCCGGCCCAAAACCCGATTTGTGCATGACTAGTATAAAACATTAAAATAACTAATTTATTTAGATACATGCAAAGGTGGTTTATAGTTAAGCATTGACTTTTAAAATGTGTTAAAAATTTGGTACAACTGTATTTCGACAATAATAGCACTTGTGCATTGCAGTCCGTTAGTTTGAAGTATGCTAGACGATGTTTTTGTCTTTATATGAATGGAGTATGTAGTACTCACTTTTCTATACCTCCTAACATGGTGCATTTCTATTACAGGCGTAAAGCTCATTAACGTCAATTCTTAAAATACTTTGTGTGTTTAATGTACGTTAAAGGAAATTTGTTTTAATGAAAACTCGTAACAAAAAAACATGTGGACTGCCATTAGTAATTCATTTGAGAACTCATTTGCACATAATAGGTTTAGAAAAATCAGGGATCAAAATTTGGTAACATGTCTTGAAACTATGAATAGGTTTAGACACGTGAGAAAGAGAACAAAACAACGTGCACAAAATATATATTGATTTTAACTCTACATTATTAAAGCATGTTAGATCACAACCATAGATATGAATATATGATTTAATCACATCATATACATTCAACGAAAGAAAAGTGATTCTCACTTATTCTCACTTATATAGATTACTAAAGTTTAAGTAATTATCACTTCCTAACTATATATAGGGATGTTTAAATAAATTAAAAAAAAAGAACTTTACTACTCTGGTAAAAGAGTATCTTTAAATAACACGTGCAAACACTATAATTATCCTCATCAAATTTTTTTACGTCTTTCTCTCTTATTAAATAATTATCTTAATTACTAATAGTATTATTTAACACTTTTTATAATTTAATAAGTTAAGAAAGATATCTATTTAATGCTATTTCAAAATAAATATTTTTTTATAAAATAATAAATAATTATAAAGCATAACTTTTTTTAAAAATACGAATATTTTAAAATTGGTATCTTTAAAATTTTAATTTTCTAAATTAAAATTAATTAAAATTGGGAGTTATAATAAGAAAATTTTAAAAAATGATATTTTTATACGGTTTGTTTTAAAATAAAATGTTTGTTTTTTTGGGGGAAAAATTAAAAACAAAATTTTAAAAAGTTGATATCATTTTTTTATTACTTAAAATCATTTTTCATACGTAATTTAAGTCATATCATATATTTGAATATTATTTTATAATTTAATAAATTTTATTATATTAATAGTTTATTTATTCAATCCATGTAACGCGCGGGTTTACTAAAGTTAGTTAGCATATATAAAGATAGGAAGGAACATATACGATCACATCGATTCAATAGTTAAGAATAAAACCAAAACAAGATTGTAGGTAAGTATGGGCAAAACTTCAAAAGAGGAAAAAGCAGTTGTTAAGTTTTGATTTTTTGTTTAAATTAGTTTTAAATGCTTTTTAAATTTACAGCAACTTTAATTAATTTGATTTGTTTTATATAAAGGTTATACCATATAGTCTAAAATTTAATCCTTTTCTCTGAGTACATGTTATATACTAAAAATGATGTTTAGTAAAGTTTGTTGATTAAAATGATGAGTCCAATTGTGTTGTAATGACGCATTAAAGCCAACTATAACCATGTCTAACTATTTATATGTGTATCTAAATTATTACGATGATACATCTACATTTTAGATGTTTTACTAAAATCTTACTCCAAATTGATTTTTCTTTTACATATCACAATTCTTTCAAACAAAATTTGTTAACAAAAACCCATAAGCCTTAAAATAATAAAAATCTTATCATATGCTATATTAGGATTCTTAGTATTAGTATCACAATTAGATTATAATTGTAATAAGTTGATAAATTTACTCTAGCTTATAAATAGTAAACCTAAAATATTATCTTTTTTTTAACTAATGGGTTACATTTAAAAAAAAAAAAAACTAACAGGAAACTAGCATAAGTAGATTAAATAAGGAAAGAAGAATAATTAAAATCATACTAATGACTCAAATATAGATAAGTGATTTTCCTTTTATGTTTTATCCCGGTAAATAATGCTACCAAAATATCTTTCAAAACCAAGTCCACATCACATTTGTCGTTATTGAAAATGCTATCATTCCTTGAAATGTAAATATGCCAATGGCAGCATAAATTATCACCAAAATAATAATTTTAAATAAATTATAACCATTGATATTGCTTGAAATTTGGAACAAATCTTGAACACTATATACTCCAGTGAGATTGCATCTGACCAAAGATATTGTATTTTAGCCCATAGAAGCCTTGCAGAGAAGCAATGGATCAGAAGATGGTATGTGAACTCTAACTGATATCCACAAGCACTACAAATCGTACTCATCACTAGAACATTTTTTTGAACAAGACCCAAGAGAGACGGTATTCGACCATAAACTGTATGCCAAACAAAACAATTGATTTTTATCATATTTCATTTAAGCCAAAGAAAGTGTATATAGTGCATCGGGAATAAATTTTTTTCTTCTAAAATCTCTATAAAGAAAGCTACCGAGAAGGAGTCAGAACTATCACCCATGCATCCAACGCCAAGTGTTCTCACCGGTATAAAGATTAATCAATTGGAGAAAGACAGCAAGGGATATTAGCTCCTGTGCTTCAAGGACATGAAAGGAGACTTTTCTCAATACCAAATGAAGTTCTGATCATATATGTACTTGTTGCAACTTTAAGTGATATTTGTATTTTTTTTATTAACCTTTTGTAAGACAAAAATAATAATAGGGAAAACATCCTTTAGAGTCCCCATAGCACTTATCTAACCAGTATTATATTCATAGAACGGTATTTTTTTTTGTTTTCCTTACAAACATTAGCCGACAAATGGCATGTTCATTTTGAAGTGAGTTGTTTCTTTCACTTTTTATGGTTTATGTTATGGGCTTCCATCTCTCACTACTTGTAAGCTACTAATTAAATACAAAAATAATGTCTAAAATATAACATAAGCTTTAATAAAGTAAGTCTTTTCAAAACACTGGAATGGTACAAGAATACCTAAATCAATTTGCACATTATAAAAAACACACACAGATGTACAATGTATATGAAAGCTCGAAAACAAGGTGAGAAATAATTAAATGACGGACAAAAGTGTTGGACAAAGTATATAAGATATAATATATGATACAGGATTTGTTACGTTTCTTAAGGATTTTTATTATTCTATTAAAAGATTTATACATGTAAAATGCAATAGGAGTTAAAGTTATTTTTTAACAAGTAAAAAAAGATGAAAAAACCATTAAAAAGCTAGAGTTTTACAACTAAAATATTAAAATTGAATGTATTCGTTATAAACCTCGTGACTTCTGAAAAATAGTTGAAACTAATATATTTTTGTTAACAAAGAGTGAAAACATTTTATTTCATCTTTTTACTTGTTTAGTTGTTCTCTTTTAATCACACATGTAATGAGAATTAGTGAGTGAGTGTTGTGTGACTTTATTAGTGTGTAAATGTAGGAAGGAACGTTATCACATTAGTGTCTAACAATGATGATTGAGGTGGTAAAACAAACAAATTTACTCGTTACATCCACATATACTACAAAGTTATTAATAAAGATTAAAAATAGTATGATGGGAGCGATCCTTACCTCTATTCGAATAGACGAGAGGCTGTCTCCGCTAAAACAATGACGGTAACAAGATTATAGGCAATGCAAAATCGTTACCAAGATGATATAATGGATATATAATTGTCAGGTTTTATTATTATTTTTACTTAATATAGTGTTCATCAATCTTTTCAATATATAATATATACATTATATTATTTTTTAAAAATTAGCATAAAATAGTGTTCATCACTCTTTTCGATATATAATACACATCATGGATACTTGCTACACTTCATACACTATTTCCTTTTATTTAATCACCCCTGTGTATATTTAAAGAAACAATAACTTATATGGCTGTTATATTTAAGGAAAAATTCATCTATATGATTGTTGTAGTGTGTTTTAATTACAACAAAAATAAAAAGAGAACCCCGTCATATACAACTTAAATTGTAAGGCACCACACATCTCTCAAATCCGTCAATAACTACTCATGCAATTTAGGTGAACACCCAGTAGAAATAAAATGTCCAACTCCTTTCACATGATTGAGGAATTTATTTTTAATTCCTTTTTAGAGTTCTATTTGTTATAAAAGATTACGATTCAAGACCTTTTTTTTAATTTATATGATATGTGACTTTTATCAAGTAGACGCACAAAGATCCGAATCAACACCATGTATAATTGACCCTTAAAGCTTTTATATATACTTTTTATATATGCTAGATAAGTGTAACCCACTGTTACCAAAAACTATTACAACAAAGTTAATCTTTTAAAGCTACAAGAGGTTGATACAATCCGAAATTGTAAAAGTCATGATTGCATATTTGCAACATAACTATGTACCTATGTTTAAGCAAACATTTAACCTTGCAAAAACAATGAGACTGCTTTGATACAAACATCATTATGCTAATATCTAGTGAATTTACCTTTAATTCATCTTAGTTATAGGAAAAAAGAACCGCTTATTATCTTGTTTTTATGTTTACTCGGTTATGGATGCTACCATACTCGTATGGGTACCAAAATTAGTCAGTTGGCAAGTGTTGCAGAAATATAACAGTTTTCCTAGGTCAAATGGAAGGAACCAAATCTTACGATCACACCAATCCATGTCTCGGGTTAGATGGCATGAAGTGGGTATCGGTGATGGGTGGGGAAAACCTGTCACCAGGTGGCAATACCACATACCCCCAAACTAGTGAGCCCCAAAAAGTCCTGAGCTGGTGAAAAATCGGCACCACCGACTCTACATCCCTATTTTCTCATCTTTTCTGGGACAAACAGATAAGAATAAAGGTAAATTGGTGTAAAACGAAGATAAAATGATTAAAATAAAAAAAATCTGATGTGCCGCTGATGTGTCATCCAGAAAAAACGGGAGGATATTCTATGGCTAGTGTAAGTAATGAGTTCCAGTCTTATTCTAAGACCATGTTTTGCAAATATATATATTTTTTCAACACCTATATTCAAGATTAACTATTGCTAAAATAATTACATAAACAATTATGAGTTTTGAATCCGATTCCAATGCAAATCTTTCTATTCCTATTCCCAAACTATAAAAAATTAATAATAATAATAAGGTAACGGATCAAAGAGAAGCTCTAGTCGAAAACTTTTGCAAATATATGAACTTGAATTAATGTAAGAAAAAAAGTTAAACAAATTATTTTCTCGGCCTGAGTTATATTTATATTAAGTTAAGTTGATTTTGAAACCGTACTTTGAGCTACCGACAGGAGGAAACAACCGCATCCGGATCTGATCTATGTACTCGGCAATTCATCTTTCATGTATAAGATGAGTGTCCACTTCACAATTCTCAACTAGTATATGTATATATTATAATTTCTAATTTGATCGTAACCAATTTTATTATACTCAAATATTTTTAATGACAATAGTCACTACATTCTTCATGTTAATAGAGAAGACTAAGAATAGTGAGATGTTTTAAAATTTGAGTATCATCATATTGTAAAATTATGTTTTGTATCTAATTACTCTTATAGCGACACGCTAGTAAGTATTAGGGAATACGGATTCATTGAACTATAAACATAACAATCCAAATACACGTCAAGTAGTTTGTCTTAATTGCATTCGTAGATATTTCTTTTACGTTTACGATGATTATACGAGTTTTGTTTTTCTCTCACACACGTCTTTATCTTTGTTAGGATAAAAATCTATGGCACCATCCTCACGAAACCGACCAAATGCTTGTATGCCATCACATCATTTTCACAAAGAATTCATGTCTTGCATTCTATATCTTTCTTTAGGGGTCTTAGAAAACGATATTTATATCATCTCTCATATTCAAAAGAGTTTGTGTTTCATCTTTCTAAATTCTTTCCTTTATTCATGTTAAAGATATTTTTTCGCTTAAAGAACTCGCCTAACTTTAGATTTGGACATCCACAATGGGTGGGATCTTGTTACATATATTATAGTTGGACATGAATGTAGGTATGGTCATCTCCATCCATCAATAATGCACCATAATTCATGCATGTAACATATATGGCCATTATGTCCCATAAAAAACATACACAAAAGAAAAAAATATTTTCCAAGTTTTTATTAAATTAAATTTCAACGACAGTAACCATCAAATATTTTATCAAACCATACTTGAATCCAAATCTCGTAAGAAACTCTTTAAACATTTTCCATCAAATATTTTATCAAAACATACTTAGAATCCAAATCTCGTAAGAAACTTTTTAAACGCTTTACCACTAAAGGGCTGTTTGATTTACAGGTCTCGGTGAGAAGGAGCTAACCGAGTAAGATGGTGTTTTAAAACTAACCGGGTAAGAAAAAAAATATGCATGGATCAGTGATATCGGATCAGGTCAGGCGTAAAATAATACAAATCAAACACGCTAACCGACCAAAATGTTTGTTCGGGTCAGAAGCAAATCAAACGGACTTAAGTAATCTTGTGATGATTTTTTTAAATTTATTATTACTTATTTAACAACATTTTTAATCGTAATTATAGCATTTGCTACTTTAGGGCGATCCTTTATGTCCAATCATGAATAAAGATAACAGATTTAAAAAATATAAATTTCTTCATCACTTGACCAAAAAGTCAAATTCGAAATAATAAATTAGATTGCAAAAAATATTTCTAAACCAATAAAATTACTTCAATTTATACTTTATCCATGAACAGGTATATGTTACTTTGCATACATTCTTACTTTCTTACCAAAAAAGTATAAAAAGTAAAAAAATAAAAAAAGTAAAAAAAAAAAGAGAATCTACCGAGTCAAACAGGTGAGTCGACTCGGATAGCAGCTCTGCAAATAGGACAACTCGAATGAGTGATGAGCCATTTATCCACACACTCACAATGATAACCATGAAAGCAATTTGGCAAAACCTTCACTTTCTCCCCTTCTTCAAATACACCAAGACATATACAACACTCCGAATCACCGGCCGTTGCAGAAGATGTCGACGACCGGTGGTGGAGTGTGATCGGCAGGCTGTCGATCACGGCCGCAGCCAGACCCTGCGGCCGTGACGACAGCCTGCCTTGTGGTGCCGCGGTGGCGGTATCTGCCGCCACCGCGGCAGATGAGGATGCGAACCGGTAGATCCACCGGGCGTAGAGGAATATGAGGGTTAAGAATATGACTACGGAGAATAGTACGATGATGAAGAAGAGTGTACGGCCTCGGATCTGGAAGTTTTTATCGTCGAGTTCGTCGTAACGCCAGTGGAATGTTTGTGAGTCTTGAGGAGTCATTTTGGTGGTGGTTGATGGCGGTGTTGCGGTGGTTGTTAATGGTGGTGGTACGGTGGTGTTGTGGTGGTGTTGTGGTGGTGTTGTGGTGGTTGTTATGGTGGTGGTGGTGGTGATTGAGTGGCATGGGTTGGGGGAGTGAGGGTGGGGGAGGGGGGATATGTGGTGAGGGGTTGGTATAAATAATAATGAAAAAGTTGAAAAAGATAAAAAAAGAGAGAAAAGAGAAATGACAGGTTGTTTAATATAAATTATAAAGTGGGTGTAGGTAAATAAGCAAATTAGAGGTCGATTATGTTTCTTTTAGAGTGAATTAACGTAGTTTTTCTTATAGTTTGATTATATTTGTTGTTTTTGTTTGAAAATATTTTTTATTTGTTTTGTTAAGGTTTGAAAAAGTTGATGTTTTATATAAAAATATAAAATCCAGAAATAAAATTATATCAGCAACATGCATATATAAATTAGATTTTTGTTTTTATATAAAAATTTATGTGATTATCCTTTTAACGATAAGTATATATAACATTTTAAATTAATGGAGTTAACATATAAAGATGAAAATTGTAACTTTTTAAAACCCTAAGGAGCAAAATGAACCTTATTAAAACAAAAATTTTGTTATCTAAATTAGAGTCGTATAGTTTAAAAAATATAAAATTATCTTTATTTTATTTCATCATTTGCCGGAACTGATTTATTTACCCCCCAAATAATAGTGATTACAATTTACAATTATGATGTGATGTATGAAAATCTTCTAATTCCTCTTCGTTTTATATGAAGTATTATTTTTCGTTTTATTTTATTATATCATTTCTGTATTAATCTGAATTGCAAGTGGTATATTTATATCATTGTTTTATCACAAGCTAAAGTAACAAATTCAATATAGAAAGGCGAATCATATCGAAAATAGTTAAAACTAAAATATCATTATAAAATCTTATAATTTATGTAAAGTATTATAAATTAGTAACAGGAAAAGAAATATTAGAATAACGATGATATCAAGAAGGTATAATTAGTAACTTATATACCTCTGGCTATAGATATTTTTCTTCTATCTTAATTAACATATGTAGTCATCATAAAATGTGTTTTCTCTTTGTTAACATGCTTACTTCGCGTATATATAATAATAATAATAGAAAAGAAGATCAAAGGTATATGATCGATATTTTCTTGACACGATTTGGTTTCACTATAAGACATTATAATATATGCGTATGCTTCACGTGAGATAATAGAATAAAACGTTTAATTTTAATTTTGTTTTACATCTTTTCTTAACCTTTGCTTTTAGGCTTTAATTAGTGTATTGTAAAACGTGATCTTATTGATAATACTATGTATGCCGTATCTAGTTATCTACTTTCGTATGCTCAGTTATCATCAAGTCAGAATTGGGTTCAAGTTAGGTGAAAATGAGGAGGTGAAGTTGAATGCAACATATACCTATTTTCCTAGTTTTTAACTTTTAAATATATGTAGTTAAGAAATTACTTTATTACTGAAATTATTATTTACAAATATATTGTTTCACTGATAATTATTTTATAGATTTGATCAATTCTTTTTTATTTTTAAAAATTTTAATTTCTATTATTTGAAAATTCTTTTTGGATTTTGGTTATATCTCTACTACCTTAAATTAAGAGATTAAGATATTAAATTAAATACTTTATGAATATAAGGATTTTCATTATTAATTATTAAACTACATAAAATATTTAGCATTTACTATTGAAAACAGACAATATTTGGATCAAGCTATAGTCGAAGAACTTAATGCTCTTGGACCACATCATAAAAGCTTTGTATCCCCATAATATTGTCATTTATAGTTTTAAATATTTTAAAGTGACATAAATATGAACATATAGATATCAAATAATATTTTGAAATTTGAGAATAAATATATAAAAGCATGAATAATAATGGTTTTTCTTTAAAATTAAACTTTTGTCTTCAGAAAACTAAAAAATAACATTCATCTAATTAATAATAATAAAATAAACTAAAATGGGCTGTCTAGGGCAAAAAAACGAATAATATTTTCATAGCTTATTTGGATTGTTATAAATGACATCAAAGAGACGGATCATATCGGTGCAAAACGAAGATGCGCTAGCGATGATGTGAGACTAAGTGGTTGTAGATGCGAGTGTTATATTGGTTGAGGGAATAAAAAGTTTTCTTTGTAAGAGGGATAAAACCTTTTCTATCAAGATTTGCTTAGCTAGTTCATAGATAATATCCTAACGGTTTACTAAATGAGAAAATTGTTTTAGTTATTGTCAATATAATGTGGCAATTATTGATTGGTTTACTAAACCAACTCTTAATTCATATATAATCTCTTAAACTACTCCATAACTTACTAATACCAACAAGTTATAGGATTTGAACCACAGTTAACTGTAAAATAGAAGAGATCCTAGGCGAATCCCACATCGTCCGTAGACAAGAGAGATTTCTGGTTCATAAGGAATGTTTGGCCTCTAATATCAACAACACATTTTAGGCGTATTGATTATGGATGAGAGGAGAACTTTACAGTTAAGCGTGTTCAGGTGGGAACAATCTAGGGATGGGTGACCTCCCTAGGAAGTTTTCATCCGGAGAACTAAAAGCAAATCCGTGAGCTTCTCGTGGGTAAAACAGACAATATTGTTGGTGTGATGGGCCGGGTGTTACAGGTCATATCAGTGTAAAGCGAAGATGCACTAGCGATGACGTGAGGCTAAGTGGTTGTAGATGTGAGTGTCATATTGGTTGAGGGAATACAAAGTTTTCTTTGTAAGAGTGATAAAACCTTTTCTATCAAGATTCGTTTAGCTAGTACATAGATAATATTCTAACGGTTTACTAAACGAGAAAATTGTTTCAGTTATTGTCAATTTGATGTGGAAATTACTAATTGGTTTACTAAACCAACTCTTAATTCATATATAATCTTTTAAACGACTCCATAACTTATTAATACCAACAACTTATAGGATTTGAACCACAGTTAACTGTAAAATAAAAGAGAGATACTTTATCGTTCGGATATCCCATTAAAAACATTACTGCTTCATCTCGTTAGTGTTGTTGGTGGTTCGTTGTACACTTGTACTCCTGTTAAATAAATGATTTGATTTAAATGATGTTAGATGTTAAGAAGTACTTTAGGTGTTCCATATATATAATATGAGATTATGTTGTGCTAATTAACTTTTATAGCAAGAAATAAATAAAATAGATGGAAACACTTAAGAACTAGATATATAATAATATGATATATTTTATTTATAAAGTTTATTTTACACTCTTTAAATCAATTCTATGATCTATGTAACATAAAGTTTCAAGGCAGGTTCTTTTAATAGCATGCTTCAGTGGATTCCATGTTGGTTTTATTGAATAAGTGGACACTTTTTGCTCTTCAAGATTGCTTTCTTATGTCTTCGTTATATGAATCATTAAAAAAAATCCAAATAAACATTGCATCTAATTAAATAAATCAGTCGTTATACAAATTTTAAAAATACATACGTAATAAACTTCTGTCGGTCCTTTTTCCTCAAATATTAAGGTATATATTATCATGTAAAGTTGTCCACTAAGTTTTTTAATATTAGAAATATCATTTATACGTTTTAAAATAAGTCTCAACACCTCACACCTTCGTAAATGTTTATAATATATTATTACGAACAATGGTGAATCAAAATTTTTAGACTACAACGACGTACCAACTCAATTTTCCTTATTACAAATAGAAATTAATTAAGATCTTTGATTTCACCTAGTGTGTAAACGAGTGGCGAGTTTTAACTCGAGCTTGAGCTTTCATTTATAGATTTTTTATAATGTTCGAGCTTGGCTCGTGAGTAGCATTCAAGCTCAAGCTCGGATTATATATTATTTGTTAGTTATTTAATCATTTTTATATGCTTATAATTATATTTATATGTAACATAACACATTAAAGAATTATTTATCATAATTTTATATAGAATGAATTGTTGTTTTTCTACACGTGATTTAATTACATTTGTCATTTTTTAAAAAAAAATATTTATTCTTGCATTTGGCTCCTAAGGTTTGAAAAAAGTTTTCATTTGCATTTCATCCAAAAATTTTAGCTCCATTGATTTAAATTGTTAAATATTTATCGTTAAAAGGGTATTTATGTAAATTTTAATATAATAAACGAAATTCATGTTTTTGGATGAAATTGAAAACTTTTTCAGACCTTGGGGATCTCCAAATATAACAAAAGAAATTTCGGATAAAAATAACAAATATGACCAAACCACAAGAAGAAAAACGACAATTCATTTTTTTACATATATAAATATTTATTATGTGAATATATATTAATTATCAGATAAATATTAGGCCGACGAACTTTGTCCAATTAGATATGTGAAGTTTGAGCGTCAGCTCTTTATTAAATGATTTATAATTAATTTAAGCCCGATTACGTTTGTATAAAACCTGGCTAGATACGAGTTTTTCAAAAAGCTAATTTTAAGTATTTGATGAAGGTGTCGACTCATTTAACACCTATAAGATTAATAAAAGTAATTAAAAAAAATGTAACATGCATTTTCTAGCATGGTTTTCACGAACGGACCGGACCGGCCAGTCCGACCGGGGATCTGTCCCCTAGCCGGTCCGGTTCACTATGGTTCGGTTTATGGCGGTTAAACCGGCTGGTTCGTCCCGAACCGGATTTTGATTTTTTTATTTTAATGGGTAAAAACGGGGTGTGAAACCATAAATTAGTGTGTTGGATATATAAATTTAATTAAGTTTTCTATATAACTATAAAATACATATACAAATCATATATAAATTACTTATATTTAATTACATATATAAATATAGTTAAATCCGGTCCGATCACCAAACCAATAAGACGTCCGATTCGACGTTCGATCTGATTCTGAAAACATTCTTTTCTAGTCTCCTACAGATTCTAATGTTGTCGTGATGTCATAATCCAAATTATATTGTGAGCCCGAGTTTTGAATGACGAAGCAATCAAACATGTCTTTCCCAAGCTATCGTGTCGATCACATAGTGATACAAACTTCTAATGTTCCTTTTAGTTTATTGCTTGTGTTCCATTAATTTAGTTTCTACTTCTAGCATGTATCGAAGTTCGGGTTTATAAAACAAGCTCGAATTATATTTTTAAAAAAGATACATACTTTTTAATAAGATACATACTTTTCAAATAATAGCCATCAACCTATGTTTATTTCTGGTCCATAATTCATTTTAACTACCTATGGTGTACTTGACCACAAGTATTCATCATCTAGCTAGTACATTAACACCTAACCTTTTAGCTAGGTTGTATTTGTGGCCCTAAACAAACATATTCCATTAAAAGTAATGTGTCACAAATCTTATATTGCCATTTGTAAAAGATGTCAACAATCTATTTCTTAGTTTTATCATACTTCACTTATATAAAATATAAAGACTTTCGGTGCTTATGGTCTAATTGGTCGGAATTATTCGTTGATAAAAGTTGTTACCGATAGAACTCTGTAGGTGATCCTTTACATGTCCGCTTCAAAACATAGGTAATTTAATTTATGATTGATCAGTGAAAAGAATCACATGGGATTACCAATCTTTTAACGACAAATTACCGACAAGTCTTCAATATCACACTTAAAATTTTCTGATAGATTAGTGACGTAAGTTCACTGACTAGTTACCTATTTTGTTTTTCTCACAGATTAATCACCGACATAATTGGAATATCTAGTACGTGTAAATTAAACACATAAATAATATGCTACTCATATTTTTTATTTTACATGTTCCACGAAAGACATGTAATTATTTTTAATTAGTTAGATGTAATATTATTAAAATTATGATCATAATTATACTATATTTAAGGATGACTAACAACATTTCTTTATAGGATGTTTGGTAAATGGTAAATTTTAAACTAATTTTGGTTGTTAAGTTTTTATAATATAACTTTTATCATCTTGAGGTGGTCGATGAGTTTCGATAGTTGATCTTTTGATTTTTGGAACTTCACTCTAAACCATATATAATATGTACTTTTGTAGACAATTTATAACCATTGAAAACAAAAGGTTCTTATAAAATTTCATGTAACTTCTTGAGGCGATGATAATTTGCAATGGTTCGTGTTTTCAAGTGTAATTAAAGTTAAGTAGGTTGTATAATAACTTAATTAGGGGCTTAATATAATTTACATAAAGTCATGGTTAATGACCATGTGTCATGTCTTTTTAAAAGCTTTGTACATTAACACTATTCAATGAATAGTAATCACACTCTCATGACCCATAACACCTTTTACTATATATATAGAATATAAGAAGGTTTAAGATTCGACATTCGTTCGGATAAAAAATACTTAGGGTTAAGTTAGTAAGTTTTTTCAATTGTGAGAGTTTCTTTTGAAGTGGTTGGGCCGGTCTTAGCTAATAAACAAATAAATAGGATCACTTAAAATATATAATGCATATTCTCCAAAAATTTTTGTGGGGCTTAATATAATTTACATAACGTCATGGTTTATGACCATGTATCATGTGTTGTACATTGACATCAACCTATGAAGGTGTCGACTCAAAAATTGTTTTCACTTATTTTAATTAGGATCACTTAAAATATATAATGCCCCACAAAAATTGTTGATGACCTAGATTGTTTCTTAGGTTTTTAGTCAAAATGAACATCTTATTTTAACCATTATATATCATTTTTTAACATTATAATACAATTCACTCCATTCTCCTTCCTACAAATCGTTTTCACTTAATTTTTTTTTTGTATCACTAGATTATAGGAAAATATACCATCCACTTAATTAATCGGATGAGTGCTTCTCGAATGATAGTAGTCTTCAGTTTCTCATGTAGATTGTCACCAAACAGAAGGTGAAGACGCGGCTTGCAAATGCGCCTAAATTTTATGTAGATTGTAGAGAACACAAACATGGATAATGCTATCTAACTCGTGAGATTGACACTACTTGATCAAAGTTAATTTGAGAAAGCGGCTCCATATCCATCTGAACCAAATGAAAAGAAGTTCAAGAAAGCGTAAGAGTTGATGAGAAAAGACATCGAGCGAGCTTTTGGTATTCTAATCAAATAGGGTACACATAGGCGACCTGCTCGGGATATGACTGTATGGATGATTAAGAACAAGACATACACCTATATTATATCACACAATTAATATGATCTTAATAGAAGACAAAAAATGTAATATTAGCGATCTACAAATAGAATCCTCCATTGAACCTATTATTAACAATAATGTCCTTTTAGATTAAGGTAGTTGAGGGTTGCAACTCCACCGATTAGGGTAATTTAGAGTACATGTGAGTTGGCGAAATATTATGGGTTGAATGTGAAGGTAGTACACACACAACACCGCCCAACACACACACCACCCTTATAATTAGGTGTGCAAATAAACCGAGTCAAGCCCAAACTTGTATATATAGACTCGAGCGATCGGTTCAATTTAACTTAAGAGAGCTAGAGCTAAGCTCTTTTTAGCTAAATTTTTTATTGCTTGATAGAGCTAGGCTCATTTCGAGCTTTTTGTCGATTTGATTTCGATTAGTTCGTGAGTAGCTCGGTTTGTTCACACTCCTTTTGGAAGGAAATAATATTAGAAGGAAATAATAGTAATCTTCAAAAAGCTGATAAAACAAAATTAATTAAATTAGCCAAGAGAACTTATAATAACTATTTTCTCCAACTAAAATCAAGTAACTTAAATTACAAGTAATGTAATTCACTTGATAAAAAAACCGACACACCCTTAATTTTCAAACAGTGAAGCGAGTAGATGAAATCTTCACCGCCAAAAATCACTTATAACTGAACTCTTGATCAACACAAATACTTTCTCACAAAATCAAACCCTAAGTTTCCTAATTATAACAATTAAAACAAACCAAAAATTTCTTCTTAATCGGATTGAAATCCTTCAACTCTATTTTAAAACTAATGTTTTCAGAACCAGACCGACTCTAAAAAACAGGTTCAAACTCGAATAAAATGATTTCAATTTCACCATATGTATAACAACCTTCAAAAATCAAACGATGGATCACCATAGTCCCATATACTAGGTGGTGGATACTCGTCGTCGTTTGTCATCGACCAAAAAGAAGACGACGAGGGGCCACCACCAGTACCCACCAACGTAGGATCCGCCACCGAATCTCCGACCACCATCTTCTCAGGCGAGTTCGACATACGTGTAATGTTCGATCCCACCAAACCTAACAACGAATTAACCTCTTCTATCGTCGGTTGATAATTCTCACACTGTTGTAACAGTTGCAAATGTTCTTGTTGAAATATGCTGATTCTAGGGTTTGCATTTGCGTTCGGATCATACGAGGTTTCAGTTGCTGACGTAGGGTTTCCACTGTTGATGCTTGTGTGTGGTAAGTACTGATGTGGTTGTACAAGTTGTAAAGCGTATTGTACAACATTACCACCAGAATTCGTACTATGTTGTACTGTAGGGTTACAAAACTGATCATAGGGTATATAATTAGCCAAAATCGGTACCCTAGATGACGTCGTTTGAGCATGTGAGAACATTAGATTGAAAGCCGCAGGCCGAGGAAGTATCGGCCTGAGACTCTGTGTATTACTGTCTCTTCCATCACTGCGGGGGCATAAAGAAGTGTTTGCCCCCGCCGTACTGACAGAGACAGTGATATTACTGTTATTATTACTGCCTTCAGAAACAGAAACATCTGCAGACTGTTTCTGGAGGTTAAGTTGGGCTCTCGAGCCGTACAAAATAACCGCGGCTCGATCATATGCTCGTGCAGCATCCTCCGCGGTCGCAAACGTACCGAGCCATCTCCGGCTACGTTTGCGCGGCTCGCGGATCTCCGCGACCCACTTCCCCCAGCTCCGCTGCCGAACGCCTCTGTACTTAAACTTACTATTATCAGGTCCTCCTTTGCCTTTGGACTTTCTAGTGGTGGTACACGGTGGACTTACGGTGGTGGTGGTGGCCGGAGGTGGTGGTGTAGAGGTGGTGGGATGCTGGTTGTTGTTGTGTGTGTTCATTTTTGTGATTTAAAGGAGGAGAATATTATGATGTCGATGAAACCTAAGTTTGAAGGTGGTGGATGAAAGGGAAAGGTGGGTGGTGGTGAGTGGTGGAGGGGGGGGCGGTGGTGTTATATAGTGGTGGTGGCGGTGGTGGTGGTGTTGTTATTGTGTTGGTCAACTTTAAGGGATTGTTGGATTGTGAAGAGACATGGGTAACAAGATTGGTGAATTTAGTTTGTGTTTGGTTATGTGATCATGTTACAGCTGTCTTAGATAACCTTAACCCGTGCAACTTCATTTTATTTCTATTTGTTTATTGTTTTTTAATCACAAATCTACCCTGCTACCAGTGATTTTTAATTTGTTTATTGTTTTTTAATCACAAATCTACCCTGCTACCAGTGATTTTTAACTTAAGTGATTAATTAAGGTGAGATACCTAAAATAATTAGAAATGAAGTGGTTAATTTTAGGTTCGAAGCTAACATAGAGAAAAAAAATTGTGTATAGTTAGAGGGTTTTTTTGGTTGTGAGTTTTTTTAAGGGGGTTGGGTACGATCCAGACTAAAAAATAGATATGTGGGCCTGACCTATCCTCCGAATAGGTTTGTACATTTTTTGTTCGGAAAAAAAACTGTAGTTTGTTTTTAGCCCTAAACTATTTCATGCTATTCTACCTATGTTTGAATGTGAATCCAAAGTCTCCTATCTAAGGGGGAAGAATTTATATCAAGTAATATTTGAGACATTTTTTAAGCTTTTCTTTATGAAGTAAATGCAGTCAATTTAATATTCCCTATAAATCTGCACCAATATATCTATGATAAGGCTTGATTCCCAAACCTTAGAAGATATATTAATATACACATTGATTGTTTGCTAGAAGTCTTTTTTTATGTTATCTATTTGAAATAGTGAAATTAGGTGTATATATCCCTTTTATTGTTGAGTAATCAACACACCAACTAGTATTTGCATTTGTATGTGTATTAAGTACTCAACAAGCATGTAGTGCCACACCTTATAGCTTGTAGCCTTGTGGGTGTGATATATGTTACTCATCATAACAAGTTTTTTTTTCTCAAATATTCTCTCTTAAATTCTCATGATATAGCATTTGCTTTGAGAAAAACGTTGACACAAGCAACAAAAAATCCCTACAAGATCGACAATTTGTTTATTATGTAACATCCAATTTTGTATATTTCTCAGTACGTGCACTGGATGAAAACAAACATTAATTATTCAGAAATTTTAAAACATACATGACTTGGTTTAGTTATGAGTTATGACTTATGAGACTAATTGATGTGTGTAAAGATTGTTCCAACATTTTTATAAGAAGCGAATCATGGCAATGACAGATTTAAAATTCGCAACTAAAAAAAATGCAAGTAAATAAGTGTACATATATGTACGTATATATACTGTATAGTAAGAGTAAACAATCATGTTTCGTGACCAGGGTACGATATGCCAACGTTTCATAAGGCATTTATACATGATTACGACAAAGATTCATGATATTAAAGCGATTTTGTTTTTTTTCTTTTGTTAGGGTCCTTGATCTCCTAGTAACACCCAACATATAAATTACTTAAAAATGATAGTTATTGTTGTTTTCTTAATTGATAAGGCAGAAATAAAATTTAGCCACAAACGAAAAATCATTTACTTAAGGTAGTCTAGCTCACAGGGACCAAACTACACAACTGGAAGCTGCAAAACCTGCAATGGGAGTATTATCCATGGTTAATTTAATCTTGCATGTGTGTCTCTTTGTCCTTTGTGCCCCCATCTCAACCATTTCAGCCCCTATATTAAAAAAAAGTTTATATCTATATTTTGTGTGTATATTTATTTTAGTATGATTTAAAACATTAACGGAGGATATTTTCGTTTAGTTAAAATGAACACACATGAACAAAGGACATGTTCATTTGTGTTTGTGAACATTCGGTAAGATATTCGTTTGCATTCATTCATGTCCGTTCATTTATGTCTGTGCATGTTCATTTATTAAATATTTATATATTTTTTAACTTTTAATATAAAAACTACCTAATCGTTAAATATTTTGTAATTATTAATTAGTCTAACATTTGTATTTAACAATTGTTAACGTTCGGTAATATGTTCGTTTATAATCATGCATATTATCATTATGTTAAGTGCTTAAGTATAAATAGTATATGTTCGTTTGTGTTCATAAACTGTTCAATTATATGCTTGCTAACCGTTCGGTTATATGTTCCGTTCGTAAACAAGTTCAATTTCTTAATAAGCGAACACGAACAAGAATTTTCATTCGGTCCATGAACACATTTCACTTTTACTTCTTAATGTCAAACATAAACAAGGCTTCATTCAGTTCAATTCTTTTACAACCTTATTGGCAATGAGCTTTTTGTTCAATATTTTGTGAAGGCATTTTTCATCCGACTTTTTCCCAAAAAAAAATACGACAAATTATCTCTCGCCCCATGTTATAAATCTAGTTACCATTAACTTTTGTTAGTCTTACGATTCATTTATCAGTGCATACCTCATACTTCGTTCGTAAGGCAACCGCACTGATCAGATTCCAGGCTCTATTTTCAAGATTTAATAATAAAAAATGGCTCTGAATTTTATGGATTTGTATCGGAGAGTCGGTTCCAATCTATGAGGAGCCCTCAATAATTGGTATAGTAGTATCTTCAGAAAATAATTCAATAATAATATAATATTGCATTGTTGGTGAAATCTTTTAGATTTGAAGTTGAATAATATTGGATCAGTTTTAAGGAAAATTGTGTGTGCAGCTAGCTTTATGTGTGAGCCAATTCACAGGTAGATTAATGTTTTTGTTTTTATATATGCACTACATCTACAACAGTAATCAGCTTTAGTGACTGAGGTTCATCTCATACAAGAAGCTAAAAGCCACTGATTGCCTTCTATCTGTTCTGAGGGGAAAAAGAAGGCATCCATAAAAAAAAGAAATTTCCTTTTTATTGAGGTTTTTATTTATAGTGTCCATTTAACTAAATAAATGCTACCTCAAATTCTCAAAGCAAAGTCGAGGACTCTATTGTAGAGTCGTCTGACTTTGTTCATTTGGGGACGACTTTGTTCTCATTTTGAACTTCTTTTCAAATAAAAATAGAGGCAAAGGCGATTGTAACAGGAGGTGTAAGAGAATTAACGACACTCTTTAATAAAGTTAGTTTTAAAAAGTCAAAGGGTGGCTCCAATTTTGTTGGACATGTGTCATATTTTTAGTGACTTCAATTGAGGATCACATTTGTATTAATGTAAAGTCAAAGAGATATTTTATAACACCCTACCCTCGGACGGGGTGCTAGGAACAATTGATACCGTCATCATAGAAACTTAACGTGATCCATGGAGTTGCTATTTCTTATTTTCATCTTCTTCATTTTCTTTCTTAACCATCACTATGATATATTTATTTAAAACAAAACATATGCCAGTGACAAATACCGGTGAGCTAATGTAACATACAAAACATTTATCTCAAACTTATTCTGCTTATGCATAAGCTCATTTTCATATATACACATTTGAATAATCATACTTATCCCGAATTTATATTGATAAGGTTAACTGACTTCAAGGTCTTACGCATTACGCGGCCAAGGCTCCACACCCATCAAGTCTCACTAACCAACGGTATTCATGTATAGCTTGGATTCAGAGTATCTTACACTTACAATAGTCGAATACCAGGTTATTACCAATAACTAAGGCTAACAACGTCCTAGGCTAGGTTATAGTTATCAAATGTGAGGCACACTCTAGGCAATCGGTAGAGATTATGGCCTAGGCAAAGAGCAAAATATCATGGGATTAAGGAAAAAAACCACTAAAATTATAAAATATTTTATGTAAAGAAAAATAACTTTCGAATACCAAAAAATTATACTTACATCCCGGATCAATTTTCCCGTATTTTGAGTGTCCAACATCAAATTGAGAAGCCAAATTTAAAAAAAATATAATTCACAAGAAAGAGTCGATCGTAGAAAAAACTGTAATGTATTAAATAAAAGGAAGAGACTGAAAAGTAAACAAAATAAGCAATCCAACATACAAACACTTAAATAAAAGTAATAAATTTCATATAAACTAATATATTTAATTATATATAACAGTGAACTAAAAGAAAAAGATTTCATTGAACTAGCATATTTAACCGTATATAACAATGAACCAAAACAAAAGAAATAACAGTGAACCAAAACTAAACTTTTGCGATTTAATTCAATGTAAATGAAGCACAATTAATGGGCATAGCTTGGATTTGTTGCCTAGGAGCTCCAAGCGAGCGCTTTTGATAACTATGGGCTAGATAAATTATTTAAGGTATATTGGATTTTAATAATTAAACTATTATTTATTGACAGATAATAATTTATACTATTGATTTGATCAGTTATAATCTCAACTTTCATTTTCATTACCAACAACACACTCAATTTATACTCATATTCAGCTCGATTTGGCTTGTGTGCTTTTTCATTCGTTCTTTTTCATTATTGCGAACGAAATTGAGTCGAAATCAAGTGTAATTTTTTAATAATTATGTTAATGGGATTGTCGATAGTAATAAAAATGAAAGTTGGGATTGTTACCAACCAAATCAATAGTATTGATTATTATCAACCAATAAGTAAGAGTGTGGATTATTAAAATCCAATTATCATTATTTTAATCATGCTTAACTAAACAAAACCATACATGATGATTCTTGGATGCTCCTAGACCAACTAAGAACCTCTAATAAACCTCTATTTCAATTTTTGAATAACTAGAACGTAACCTTGTCCCTCTATTTATAGTTGTACAACACAGTTTAAGGCACAAATGTGCCACTACCTGTGCATGCTCGTGCAATCTATACGTTCGGTCATGCAGGGGCGAAGCTATTAAGGGGTCGAGGGGGCCCGCCGCCCCCCTTATTTTTTCGTCCGTAGTGTTAAATTTTAGCTCGATAGTGTAAATTTTTGGCCTGGTAGTGTAAATTTTTATATAAATATCGAGTTCGCCCCCTGAAAAAAATAATTTCGCCCCCGCCCCTTCTACAAAGTTGGTTAAGCTCCGCCACTGTCGTCATGTGCCTTCATCGAGGAAGGTTGTGCTTCACATCTAGGCACGACCGTGCCTTGTTCTTCCCTCTTCTTATGTAGTATCTCAAGAGATTTTCGTTGACTAGTTATGACTCCTATAATTCCTATAACTAATTAAGAAAAGATCATGGTTAAAGCGTCATTTGAAGAAGCTTTTTTAACTTAGGTAAATGTGTGAATAACTTGTAATAGTTTATATATATTGATGGGGTAACATTAATATAGGACGTTCATTGGGTCAGTTGTTGGGTTATTTGACATTTGATAAAACGTACAACTTGAATTTGAAACGGCTCAGTTCGAAACTTACGGATTTGAATTCAACACAAAAACCTAATTCATGACTTGGTTCGCATAAAGACTCAATTTGAATATTCAATACCTAGATTCAAATTCGTTATTTGAATCCTGTACGAATCAAATTCTATGGTATGTGTATGCGTTGAGACCCATAATGGTAGGGGCTTGTATCTTCTCATTGTGTTTGATCTTTTGCTGAACATTCTCTAAGGTTGTCAAAAACGAGAACTCAATTTGGTAATCCTGTGATGAGGTAGTTTGTCTAATTGTATTGCATTCCCTAGGTTGGTTAGGAGGGTTCTTGGACCGTGAATATTAAGCTGGCTTTAGTTTTGATTTTGGTGTTGAGTTATGATACAATTAATGAGAATCAAACTTTCCTAATGGTTGACCAAGAAGACCAACACTTGGATAATCGGTTTAATATCAATTCTGTAAAGAACTTTGAGATCCTCTTTTCTTCTTAGCGATGTCTTCATCATACTCCACCCTGTATGTTTTATCTAAGAATCCTGACAGTTACAAAACAAATCACACAGATTGTGTTGTCTTTCTTGAAGCTTGTATTGGTTGTATGATATAAATCAAGAAGAAGACATCCTTCTGCTCCTGATTTACAAACTTGACCTCGACAAGTCCATCTTGGTGATGGACAAAGTTGGGAGTCGTGGTGATCTAGATTGGTGCCTGGTGCATCTGTTCGTAATTAGTTATTTATTTTTCTGCAAGAAGTCGAGCAAGATCTTATTTGGATAGTTCCCTACCTAGGACATGGGTGTAGGTTGGCATTGTGTTTGAATAAACTTCTATGAATAGTGCATCATCAAAGTTTGTCTCACCCGGGGACCATGATGTAGAAGTAGTTTTGGACACAATATGTCATCATATAATGGAAGGTAGCCTGCAAAGTATTGACTTGTGATGTACCACCGATCTCAATCTCAGCTTTCAGGATTTGTAACAGTGATGGGTCGTTGGGAGGCTTATTAAGGATAGAAGGCAACAAAGGTTCATTAGACTAGACACATTCTTGGAACATCAGAGAGAAGGGATAGGGTGATAAGGTGCTTAAAGATTGTGTCGGAGAGTTGGTGTGATATAAACTTGGAGGTTTGAACCAACTTCTTAACGACTGGGTTGGATGTTGCACCTAAAAGAAAACTAGGCTTAGAAATTACACTATAAAAATGACAAAGGGCATACTAGTGATAAAGAATTTAGAACCATTAGACACATATAATATCTCATACAACTAATCAATTCTAGACGAGAATAATCTTCTAAAACTAGAACTATAAAGAACAGAACAGACTCTTATTTTGGTTCAAAAATGGATTTAGACTTCTACAACAAATACCGAGTTTTCCTAGCTCATACCAAGTAGAGACTTTACTGCAACCTCTTGCCGACTTACGAATCACACGACAAACTATCTACGACTTGATAAGAATCTAATATGTCAAACCAATTGGTTTTCTGTTATAAGAGATTCGCACAAAGCATGCAATCGCAAAACATACTAATCTGAACCTTAGAAAAGGACAACAAAAGACTTAGTATGCCTCTGATACCACAAATCTGGTTTTAAAAGACCAGGTCAAAACATAATTCGTCTGCGCATATTCTTGTTACACGCCTACATGAGAAAGTCCCCTCATCCTATTATACTAACTAAACTAATGAAAATATTAGGTTTCTTTGGCTTTTCCTCTGTCTATTCAACATTGTAGTTTTCGACATGCCAGCTATTTACCCATTGGTGTACACTAGATTTCTCCCCCATCGTTAATGAATAACAAAATGTAAACCTTAATGTTGCAATTATTGTAATATTAGATAATAAAAAAAGATCTCAAGAATATTTAGAAAAGATTTCTTGATGTTGATTTCAACAGATAATCCAACAAGAAGCTGACAATTTCCCAAGTCAACACACAGCCACACCTACTTTCTTTTCTTTTCCTAGCATATGATATGTTACTAAATGTGGATATTCATGATTAAAAGATGCTTACTGGCATTTAATCTTTGGATTTCAATGGTGTTAAAATCTTAATTCTATTACTTATAAGTTTGGATCGTATAGTTCAATCGAATTAGAGTCTGATAACATGTTTGATGCACATCCTACTTTTTCCATTGATTATTAATAAATTAATCACTTATGCTTATAATATGTATCATCTAATCTAATGTAGTTTTTCAAGATCTTTATGCAGTGATGCTTGAACTAAAGTTTGTGGGCATGGTACAAGTCCTAAAGCATTAAAATGGAAACAGATGTGAAAGATACTTGAAAGAAAATGAATATTAAACCAGCTAATCAAAGCTTTGACATGGCTCTTATGAATTAAAAATTGAATACAAAAATAGGAATGAAATAAAATATGTTAAGAAGACTTACAAGAAAGGCCTGCAAATTCTCCAAATGGCAGCAAGCAAAGACTCCTTAACCTTCATTCTTCTTGCCATCTATATGAATAGTACAAACAGAAACAGACGAATTGTATTAAAAAATACATTTATTAATACATTTATGTATTGAAGCAATCTAAAACCTTCTAACCATTGATCATGAATAGTAGTGAACACCATGGATGTAACTCTACCTCCTCCTATCATGGTTTCTTCAGGCTTACTTCCAACTGGTTCTTTGTTAGAATCATTAATCCAAATCTCTAATGAAGTAACAACCATGGAGAAAATTCCAATCACACAACACAAGAATGTTCACACAATGATAAGAAGGATCAAACTTCTTTCATCATTGTTTGAAGAAATTCAAGAAACAAACAGTCAACTTCCACCTTCTTCCATCTTGTGTCTCACTGAGCTTTATTCGGTTATCCGAAGGGTGAAGTCGTTGATACAAGCGTGTAAAGAAGGTAGCTGTTTGTGGAATCTTATTCGAACAGAAAGCGTTTCAAATCAATTTTATGTGATTGTGAAAGAAATGAGTAGAGCTTTGGATATTTTACCTCTCAGCTTGTTGAAAATAGCAGCAGACACCAGAGAGCAGGTGGAGCTTCTTCATAAACAAGTGAAACGCTTTGACTTGTTGGTTGATGCTAAAGAGATTCAAAGAAGAGAAGAGCTTCTTCAAGTGATGACGTCTAGTAGTTCTAAAAGCAGCAAGAGCAAAGGTGTCATTGACTTTGAAAAAGTCAAAATGATTATGGCAGAAATCGGATTAAAAACCTCAATCGATTACGAAGAAGAGATTTCAAAACTCGAGGCTGAAGCAGAGAAGCAAGCGGGTACAGGGGGGCTTATTGTGGTCTCCAATATCAACAATCTAATTTCACTTGTTTCATTGTCAAAATCCATGGTTTTCAACAAAGAAGATCACAAAACCACTGAAGAAGAATTTATGCACAAGTATTCCCAACAGCATCAGTATCCATCTTCTCAATCAATGGTCATGAACATTCCAGACGAATATCGTTGTCCAATTTCACTTGATTTAATGCGGGATCCAGTGATAGTAGCATCGGGGCACACGTACGATCGGGTTTCAATTGCACAGTGGATTAACTCCGGGCACCATACATGTCCCAAAAGTGGACAGAGATTAATCCATATGGCACTCATTCCAAACTATGCACTCAAAAGCTTGATCCACCAATTTTGTCAAGAAAACAACATACCATTAACCGAACCCGCAGCATCAAGTTCTTCATCATCACATATTGAAAGAAGCCCAAGTATGAAGAGAAAGCTACCTGAGAAGGCAGTTGATCACATTTCCGCCACAAAAGCCGCCATGGATACTGTAAAAATGACAGCCGAATTTTTGGTGGGGAAGTTAGCAATGGGTTCAATTGATATCCAAAGACAAGCAGCTTATGAATTGAGATTACTTGCCAAAACTGGGATGGATAACCGGAGGATAATCTCAGAGGCGGGGGCAATTCCTTTTTTGGTAACTTTACTTTCTTCGCATGATCCAAGAATACAAGAGAATGCGGTCACAGCTCTTCTTAACCTTTCTATATTTGACAACAATAAGGTGTTAATAGTGGCTGCAGGAGCAATAGACAGCATAGTAGACGTACTGGGTTCAGGTAAAACAATGGAAGCAAGAGAAAACGCAGCAGCAGCAATATTTAGTTTATCGCTAATCGATGATTATAAAGTGGTTATTGGTAATCGTCCAAAAGCAATTCCATCTTTAGTTGGGCTGCTAAGAGATGGAACTACAGCTGGAAAAAGAGATGCTGCAACAGCATTGTTTAATCTTGCAGTTTATAGTGTAAACAAAGTGAATGTTGTTGTTTCAGGGGCGGTACCTCTTCTAATTGATTTGTTGATGGATGATAAGGCGGGAATTACTGACGATGCATTGGCGGTGCTCTCTCTGTTATTGGGGTGTCCCGACGGACTTGAAGAAATAAGGAAGAGTAAAGTTCTGGTACCAATTCTCATTGATCTTTTAAGATTTGGATCTCCAAAAGGAAAGGAGAATTCATTAACTTTATTATTGGGGCTATGTAAAGATGGTGGTGATGAAGTTGCTAGAAGATTATTAATGAATCCAAGAGGCATACCATCTCTTCAAAGCTTGGCAGCTGATGGGTCTATGAAAGCTCAACGAAAGGCTGATGCTCTGCTTAGATTGCTCAACAGATGCTGCTCACAGTCTTCCAAACCTGCTGAATGAGAACACATAACAAGATTGGATATATTGCAAAGTGAAATTAAAAATGTAAATTCGTGGAGATGAGATAAATGAAAAGTGTTATTTTTATCTGTTCATTGAATGCACATATTGTTTTATCCTTCCTAAGTTGAAGCTGCTAAGTAAAACAATATGATAGATATATGAAGATCAAGAATTGTTAAACAAATAACTTTGTATAAATAGATCAATAGGAGTTTTTACACAAAATTTACATTAACTTACAAGAAATATAACCGAGACCCTACAGGTCATCATACTAAGCTCGTAATGAATATACTATTATTACAAAGATAATGGGGTTAAGGTGGGTTTTAACCACATGGGTAAAAGGGGTCGGATTCCTCTGTGAACGATGATTCTCAAAAGGTGAACAATCTCGTTAGTCCTCTAGAATTCCACCAATTCCAATTTAATACGTTTGCCCTCTAGAATGTACTTCCAAAACCAGCTTCCGCTGTCCATAAATTCCTTTTTAATAGGATTTAATTGTATAGATAAACCTGTACCAAAAGTTTAAAGACCGTAAGTAGGACACACACACATACATATGTGTGCGCTTCTCGTAGAAAGAAATGTGATAAACTGATAATTTCCTTCTAAATAATTATCTAATAGATACACACAAACATAGATCACAAAAAGGCATGTTTAGAGAAAATTTAAATAGCAATGAAGACACATTTTAATATCATATAACCCGTATGGAAACTAATACTAAACAAATATGATCTCACATTCAAGATTAAGGATGATATAAGCAAATGCCCAATTATTATATAAATATATGGATGCCAAATGTGCAGCAGCAAGGAGACGTGATTTTGAGTACTATGGAGCTACAAAAATATTGATGCGAAACAGTAAGAAAACCTGAATTTCCAGATGTGACTGTCATCTTGTGGCCATTTGGGACTTCAAACAAATGATTTCCCTAAAGAACAAAATAGGCAATAAGTATTTGACCATGAAAATATGGATCACATTCTTAAATCAAATCCAGAGAGTAGAAAGATGAGAAGAAAAGGGAATCTGTTAAATCTAACCTCGAGGTTAACATCAACAGCCTCAAATTCAGCATTTCCATGTAGTATGACTTTTAGTGTCTCAAACCGCAGAACATCATGCTTCCAATACAGATTTTTATCTGAACTCCAGTCTATTCCTTTATTTCGTATGTTTACATTCACTAACTTGCACCGTGCGCACCTAATGTATAGATGACATATTCAGCCCAAAGTCTCATAGTAAGGATCAGTTTTTTGGTTCTTAACAGTGCACTAGTACACCATGTACTACCTGTAACCATATTGAAGTATAGACTCATGGTTTCTGTCGATCTGAGAGCCCATGATGTTTTCCGCCATGACCATTAAGCTCCCATCAAGCTAAGATCAACAGAAATAATTTTAGTATGGTGAAAAATGGTTATGAATAGCATGACTCAGTAGCAAACAGGTTAAACCTGAACGTTTCTCCATAAGAATTCAGAAACCTCTATTTGTAGTTCACAACCTTTTGAAATTGAACCTCCATGAAACTTGTAAAGTATAAAGAGACAACTAAAAAGTGAGAAATAATAAAGGGCAAACACTTCATTCAGTGATAATACATACAGATTATTGTAATGGATATATTTTGATTTTATTCACCATTTATATTTAACATTTACGTGACTTTTCTGTTTTCAAAATTGTTGAGATATGTTCCTAGTATAATCATATGGAATACATAAGATAAAAATATGAGCTTACTTTTTGTCTAGTGACTTCCCAAAGAGGACCTAGAGCAGGATGAAGCAGGATAAGATATGGTGGTCCGGAATCAGCATATTTATCATTACTCTCAATCTGTAAACAATTACTTGCTCGTAAATAAAGGTACCAATCATCCTCCACACTCCAACCATATATCTCTCATATATGAAAGCTGATGTTAAGCAAAATGATGCCCGAATAAAAGTGAGTATGGTACCTCAGGGAGCTTGATATCACAATATGAAAGAATATCATAGGCATTCCGTATCGTATCAAGAAGTGCACCATCTGGAGTCTGTACCCATAGTTCAAATTACCTAATTAGCAGGCTCAGAGGATAGGAAGTAAACACATACCAGCTTGAAAACTTGAGAGGTTTTCACTTTGAGTTTAAAAAAATAGAAGCAAAAATATTAAATATCATAGAAAAAGTAAAGGGAAACAAGATAAAGCGCATCAGTCATGCTTTTTTCATAGACTCATATGTACAAAATGGAAAAACAGAGAAAAATAGAGAAAAGGACCTGATGCAAGGACATGTCAGCAGGCTTTCTTTTCTTCTTGGCAGATGATGTAACCTTTCTTCGATGATTATAGACAATGAACGTATCTAGCATTTCTGCAATCACAGTAAATGGATAGCTCTTCAATACAAGAGACTTTAAAAAATGGCTGGAATTTTATGATTACATAAATAAAAGATTTGCATAAAGAAGATAAAAGTTCATGATAATAATATAATACACAATCAAACAAACAAACATACCCAGTAATATTCATGATAATACAACACCTTATATAGAAAACAAATTTCATTATACCTTCTATGCCTTCAGAACATCGAGAAGGAAAACTATTGACAAGATTATCAGCAATGTTTTGCATTGTACATTCCAAGCGCCCACCTGTAACACTGCACAAAGAAAAGAACAGCTAAGTCTAATTACTACTATACTAAGTAAATTGATAAACTTATAGAAACAACACTTATATGCAATGTATAACAAAATTAACTTCCTTACGTGTGATTAAGAGCCTAGAATTGTGGCAATATTCATTAAATGCTAGTCACTTCTTCAAAGATTCATATGGCTGTTTTAACCCCATTACTTAGAAGACAAAATTACCAAATGATAAACTTTTTTCAAAAACATAGAATGAATATAGATAAGATGTATATGCTCATGTTATGAACCACTTTTAACTTTAAAGCAAGTTAAACAATAAGCAGGGAAGAAAATATCCAAAAATTAAAACAAATGACAAACTAAAACAACATATGATATTCTTGGTTTCTTTAAAGTTCCAACATCAATTAAACCTAAAACAGTGAAAGTACAGATGCATGTGGATGCTTGATTGAACGTGTTATTAGATAATAGATCATAGCTTAAAAGGGATAGATTAGAATAATAAATAGAGAAATTAAATGCTATATGAAACTGAAAGATCCTTTATGTAGATTATGTAGACAGATAACATACCCATGTTGGAGCCCAAAGTGGTCCACAAAATTGATTGTTTTTTTCACATTCAGCACCATGCCAGGTAAACTTGTCTCATCCTTACTTGATGCGATATGCTCTGCAGCATTCAAGTCCACATACAGGATATTTGTATTTGCTGGGAACTCTGTCTGCAAACTTAACAAATGAACATGGTTGATTGGAGAATATAAAAAGAATCTTCTGCTTACAATTTACAAAACTTCTAGTCAATATTTCAAGGGAATAATAACAAGAATCTTATGCTACTATTACTGTATAATAAATTCATTGACAAAGGTACAAAAGCTCCTACTAGTGATCAATATAAAAAAAGTATACTGAAAATTTGCCATAGTAGCTAATCAAGTAGTCTCTGATTGCAAGCTAGATGTCAATATAAATTGAATGCTAGACAAGTAATAGCTACTAATTAAATTTTGTATATGCAGCCTCACCACTAGGTGGAGAGGAAGTATATCTACATTGAATATAGAAAAGGATGAGTGTATCAGTGTATGACAATCAGCTTTCCACTAGTGTTTAAACCAAGCATCTCAACAGCAACCATATTGTTGTTGAAAGAATAATTGGTTCAGTACTTCAGTTTGTAAAAGCTACAAAATATACAATATAGCTGCCTAAGTTATAGTTAGCTAACATTTATCTACTTGGCCTCCATGAAATACAAAAAACGGGTTTAGATAGTACCTATTAGAAGGAGATCCATCAGCAATTCCAAATTTGTCAAACTCAGTATACTCAATGCATGACACGCCATATGTCCATGTTCCATCAGGCTTGCCTTTCTCAACTAAGACATTTATGCCTTCTGTAGCACCAGAGTTTCGTTTGCATGATGCAAAACCAAGCTTCTGAAAAGTTATCAGTTAGAAATATAATTTATAACAAATAATTAGTCCCTTCTAGGCTCTTACTAAAGCCAATCTATGAATAAAGACGCTGGAATGCTAGATTATCACAGAGCAAGATGGGCACCATTTCTGATCATTATCCTCTGTGACAGTGTCACCAGATCCAGATCCAAAGATGCTGGAATGCTAGATTAACACAGACCAAGATTGGCACCATTTCTGAACATTATCCACTGTGATAGTGTCACCTAGTTTTATATGTGAAAAGGTGCCATCTAATTATAAAGGCTACTGACTGCATTATATCTGGATATTATAGCTTTCTACTATAATTATTATATTCAAGAAGCAGCAGTATTAGTTCTCCCTTGATGGTCAGACAAAAATGTTACCTTCCCTTGATGCAGTCCAATCCCTGCCATGGCCAAGAGGGTCACATCTGTAGCAGCTACAACATTACTGCAAGATTACATCTGTTAACATAAGATAGAAAGTACAGATCCACAACTTTGTCATATCAATCAATATGAGAAAGGTATCTATTTAGATAACAAACTTATACAAACCTGACTTGTCGAACAGTTGCGCCTTCTCTTTTATGATCACGGAACCATTGGAAAATGCCTTTTTGATGAGCAAGCTTCCATATCACACCATGACCACCAGGCTTGCAGACAGGCAAAAACTGTCCCTTTGCTAACCACTGGCCATCTTCCGCACTAACAGCAGGGACGAGTGGCTGGCAAGAACAATTAGTAACAAACTAAGTATTGTCTTTTATTACAATTAGGCCTAAGAACACTTTCACAATACATTGTCAACATTCTACTTATAAGACCTGTTCGAAAAATCGGAAGCTTGATCGACCTCTTCCGAACCATTTGGATCTTTCACACAGCAATGTGATATGTTGATGGTTGTTCTTGGCCGAACTTGTCATAATTGCAACAGGAGTTATGCATTGCTCTCCAAATAATTTGAAATATAAAAATTCCCTAGCCTTGCAATTGTCCAACAGTGGTTACTAGCATTAGACATAATATCATTGGTGATGTAAATGCAAATAAAAGTCCTAAAATTCTGCAAAAGAATAGATTGCATGATATCAATCTCAATCAACATCTTCATAAGAAACATAAAAAAGACCCTACCTGAAGATCTCTTATAAGACCTTCCAACAAGGTCTTGCCACAATAAGGAAGCATTGCTGCAGGGAGACATTCACCTGTGACCTTGTCCACTAATCCAAGCCTGTCAGCAGAGCCTCCAAGAGGATAAATCTCTCCTAGGCGTGGCAAACCCTAAATTCAGTTTAAAATATAAAAATTTCCTGATGCTGTTTCCAAGTACCTTATGAAATAACTGACAAAACATAATCTCATCTTACCTCAATTCCCCATAAAGCAGCCTGAGCTGCATATTCTGTGTCTTGAGAAAGATCAAGTACACTTGGAGGATGAATTTCTACAAATTGCAGTCCTATTGAGCTAGAGTTATCTATGTTCTGAAAATTAGTATTCTTCTCCCCGTGTGCAGACTCAGAAAGAATCTCTAAAACCGTTAGCTGGTATCTGCCAGAAATTCAATTATAAAAGTATATGATCATCAATGCACACAGTAAAATCATATAAGCATTGTAGAGTTGTATATTATAAAGAATTGATCCATTGTCCAGCCTAAAATCAACTAGCATTTAATATAAGGTGTACATATTCAAAGAATTATGGAAAACAATCACATAAAGACTACATGCTCATAATATAAACATCAATTGAGGATGTCCATAAAAAAGAAGTCTATTTCAGATAATTACCCAATTCACAGGTATCTTCCAAACTTCTGTTGATTCGAGTTAAATTAGCATAATGATCAATGTGATGATGTTAACTTCCTGAACAGCTATCTTACAACTAGAGTTGTCATGCCACCACAGGTTATCTTACAACTAGTTACAAGTCATGCTAAAATCAGTATAACATCAAATTCAAACTGAAATATAACAACTGCTACGAATTATGCAGAGAAAAACGAAAAACTAACCCAATAATCCCTCCAATACAATCATAAAACTCCTCAACATCTCGAAGAGTCTTCAACAACGAATTCAACGCCACAGCATCAACCTTCTCCTTCTTCTTCTTCTTCTTCACATGAACCTCCCGATCATCACTCGAATCCCAATTCTCAATCATCTCAACCAAAGTATACAACGCGCTCTTCAACGACTCTCTAGCGGACACAAACTCACCCTCACCATCCGACTCCGCCTCATAACCCGACACCAACACATGCTCCTGACCCGCAGCAACAATGCACTTAAGCAGAAACATCTCATACTCATCCAAATCCAACGCCTCCAAAACCCTAGCAAATCCTTTACAATCTCCACTCCTAAAAAACCGCTTCACTTTGGCATCAGAATCAACCACACGAACTTTCTCCCTCAAACTTTTGCAATCAAACAGTTTCGATCGCAACACACGTAATCGCTCGAGTTCTTCACCGAAGTCAAACTCCGGCGCCGGAGGAACATACTCCACCGGCACGGTGGAGACGAACGTCCTCCGGCGGCCGGAGGACGGCACCGACGAGAGAAAACTGACATTAAGCTTGTTGTTATTCGGGCGTAGGGACTTGTGAGAGTTGAAGAAGAGAGCGTGAGAGTCACGCGCCGAGAAGGTGAAGTAGATGCCATTGTGGTGGAGGGAGGAGGTTGTTACGGTTACTCTCGCCATTGGTGTGTTGTGTGTGTTTTGCAGGTGCGAGTGAGATGGGGT